>LBNU01008258.1:6927-22437 GCA_014162995.1 Artemisia annua
TAATCTATACTAAGAAGTTAAAAGCTAATTTAGAATCTGATAAACAAGTTCTTCAAGAGAAGCTAGATAATGAAATAGCTACACAAAAGAAGTGGTTAATATCAGGTGATAACTTAGCTAGAAGTTTGTATGGTTGTCAAGCTGTAAATTCTGGTATAGGTTTAGGCTTTAAAAAAATATGTGGGATTAAAATACTACCTTAAAATCGATTAACGCACGTAGGATTCACGTTTCCTAAGACGTTCAAGCTTGTTACCGTATAGGAGGTTAGCCAGTTTTCTTAAGTCTAACGTAGATGAAACATTCATCCAAATCACATTCACAACATACACATCACATGATAATCAATAGTTAGGTTTCATTAGATCTAAGCAAACACAAGTTAATTTAGCCTAGCATGTTAAAGGAAAGAAAAGCACAAACATAAATCATACAACACATAGACATATTGTATGGATTGAATGAAGACTTATCTTAGATTAAACATGCAAGTTAGAGGGGTAAAATTACCCTCTAAGGTCTGTAATACACGAGCTAGGGTTTAACCCTTAAGTTCTCCACCAAGTTTCTCTTTTTAAAACAATAAAATTCGTCCTATATATATAGAGAATACGGGCTGACGGCGTCAGCCCAAGGTGTGACGCCGTCACGCCGACGATTAGGGTTTTGTGATGGCCTTCTTGACGTCGTCACGCCGCCTTGTTCCAGATCTGATGGCCTTCCCTGACGCCGTCACCAAACTAGGCTAAAAACTCTCTGGCCCGTCATGAGTAACTTCCAATTTCTTCACTTCATTTGTTCCTGACGTCGTCACGTTGAAGCTTGTGACGCCGTCACCTTTTGTGCACTTTAGGGTCTTTTGAGATTTTGTTGTTTTCCGCACTTTTTCACTCCGAAAACGCCCGAAAATGCTTCTTTTGTAATTTTCTCCTCAAAAGTACCTAAAATGAGAAAAGAAACGACTTTGGGTGAAATCCGATCCAATAATATACGAATTAGGACTCAAACTGACCCCTAAAAACGTAACATTTTTCGTCTCATCAACGAATACTCAAGATACACTTGGGTTTACTTCCTGACCAAGAAGAGTCAGGCAGCTGAGACCATCATGTCCTTTGTTAGAAACATTGAAAACCAAAATGACATCAAAGTCAAACAAATCAGAACTGACAATGGGACAGAATTCAAGAATCAGGACCTTGAGTGCTTCTGTGATGAGAAAGGAATTGCTCAGAACTTCTCTTCACCTTACACCCCTGAACAAAATGGAGTGGCTGAAAAGAAGAACAGAACACTCATTGAGGCAGCTAGAACAATGCTGAATGGCTCAGTCGTCTCAAAACATTTTTGGACTGAAGCAGTCAAAACAGCATGCTACACTCAAAATAGGTCCATCATTGTCAAAAGACATAACAAAACCCCTTATGAAATATTCAAGGGTAGAATCCCTGACATCAGCTACTTTCATGTATTTGGGTGTCCTGTGTTTATTCATAATCACAAGGATCACCTAGGCAAATTTGATGCCAAGGCTGATGATGGATATTTCTTAGGTTACTCACTGGTCTCCAAAGCCTTCAGGGTGTTTAACACTAGAAGACAACAGACTGAGGAAACTTATCACATCACCTTTGATGAAAGCACTGAAGCCATTCAGTTTTCTAACTCTTCAGTGGAAGAAATTGGGATTGATGATTCATCAAGATATCCTCCTGATGAATATCATCCTGAAAACAACTCTTCCACACAATATCAGGTTGATGCAGATTTCTCATACTACATCATCCCTCACAACCTTCCTTATCCTACCATCAGTGAGTTTGTTGAAGCTCAATAAGCACAAAATCAGATATCTCATATTGAACCTGAGAATCTAGAAATTGTTGAGAATGACATTCAAAATGAACTCAATGAAGACCAAACCCTTGAGGAACCTCAGGCACCTACACCTGAACCCACTCCACCTCCAAATCAGGCCTCAACAAGCTCAAACTCCTATCCCAGACCTCAAGAAAGATGGTCTAGACACCAACACATTGAGCTTGTCAACATCATTGGTGAACCTGTCTTTGAGGGAATGCTCACAAGAAGGATGGCTGCCAAACTCACTACAGCCTCAGCCAATGAATGTCTGTATGTAGGGTTCATCTCAACCATCGAACCCAAGACTGTGAAAGAGGCCATGAAACATCCAAGTTGGGTTCATGCCATGCATGATGAACTTGAACAATTTGATAAAAATGATGTCATGACCTTAGTTGAATGCCCTCAGGATGTTTATGTGATTAGCATGAAATGGGTGTTCAAGAACAAAACTGATGAAAATGGCATTGTTGTCAAAAACAAAGAAAGGCTTGTTGCCAAAGGCTACAATCAACAGGAAGGAATTAACTATGAAGAAACTTTTGCCCCTGTTGCTAGAATGGAAGCCATCAGGATCTTCCTTGCTTATGCCACTTACATGAACTTCAAAGTTTACCAAATGGATGTCAAGAGTGCATTCCTGAATGGTAAACTTAAAGAGGAAGTTTATGTTCAACAACCTCCTGGATTGTAAAGCTATGATTTCCCTAACCATGTTTGCAAGCTTTACAAATCTCTCTATGGTCTTAAGCAAGCTCCTAGAGCATGGTATGACACTCTCTCAGCCTTCCTAATCCAGAACAAATTTGTCAGGGGACGAATAGACAATACACTATTCATCTACAGGACAAAGGAAGATGTGATCTTGGTTCAAGTGTATGTTGATGACATCATCTTTGGCTCAACAAGCTACAAACTGTGCAAACAGTTTGAGAAACTGATGACAAAGCAGTTTGAAATTAGCATGATGGGAGAACTCACATACTTTCTTGGACTACAAATCAAACAGACTGATCAAGGAATCTCCATCAGTCAAGATAAGTACATCAAGAACACACTGAAGAAGTATGATCTCAGTGACTGTGCTTCAGTCAAAACCCCTATGGTCCCTCCAAACAATCTTGGTCCTGACTCACTGGTAAATCAGTGAATCAGACCATGTTTAGAGGAATGATAGGCTCACTGATGTATCTCCTAGCCACAAGGCCTGATATTCAGTTTGCAGTATGCTTATGTGCAAGATACCAATCTGACCCAAAAGAATCACATCTCACTGCTGTGAAAAGAATCCTGAGATACCTTAAAGGGAATTCAAACCTTGGTTTGTATTATCCTAAGTGCTTAGGATTTGATCTCAAAGGTTACATTGATTCAGACTATGCAGGCTGTAACATGGATAGGAAAAGTACCTCAGGATCCTGCCAATTCCTTGGAGGAAAACTGGTATGTTGGAGTACAAAGAAACAACAGTCAGTAGCTATGTCTTCAGCTGAAGCAGAATATGTAGCTGCAGCTTCCTGTTGTGCAAATGTACTATGGATGAAAAGTCAACTCAGTGACTATGGCATCCATTACAAAAGTGTCCCTATCTTTTGTGATAATACCAGTGCAATTGCCATTTCCAACAACCCTGTCTTACATCAAAGAACCAAACACATTGATATAAGATATCACTTCATCAGGGACCATATCATGAATGGAGAGATTGAATTACACTTCATCCCTACAGAATATCAGCTAGCTGATATTTTTACTAAACCTCTGGATGAGCCCACTTTCACAAGACTGAAAGCAGAATTGGGCATGTTGGACATTGACAGTCAAGGCACTGAGTAAATGTCTTCCAACATATTGTTCTCTTCAAGGTCCCTGAACAACCCTCAGTGAGTTACATGTCCCAAAATAAACTCACTGATGACTCATCTCCTCAGGGTGCCCAAGACACACTGAAAGCATTCAATGCTTTAACTAAACGCTCTAAGTATTTAGTTAGTAAATGTCCTAGGTTGGTAACTGAAATCTTATTTAATATAGGAATATATGTCTTTTACCTTTCTGGCATCCACATCTTGGGCCCCTACATCATCACCACATATCCTACTTGGCTTTAAATGCCTCCTCTCACACATAATATCTTTGGATATTTTATGCGTGTGACATTATCTCTGTAATATACACTTTTACAGAACGCGCAACTGTTCAAATGAACAGGTGCGAAAAAAGAGGGAAGTGGAGTGGTGGCATTTAATGCGGACTTCAAACGAATTATCTATTTTGATTTTCAAAATCATAAATCTTTTGAAATTCCTAACCCTAATCCACCACTCTATAAATATCCCCCTCTCCTTCTCCAAAAACACACACACAAAAATCTTTAACGAAACTCTGCTCAAATTTTTCAAAAAGCAAAGTGTGTGTATCTTTTAACCAAAAACAAGTTTGCAAAACATTTACTTGGTCAAAAAGGATTCATATCAAGATATCCATCTTTATATCAATCCTCTTGATAATATATAGATTACTTCACGGCAGCGATCTTGTTGGATTCAACTTGTGACCATCTGGTGATCTATATCTGCCATTAAAATCTTTTCAAAATCTTTTATTGACTCAAAAATGGCAACAGACCAAGGAATCCAAGTTGCACCTCAATGGGCACCTTTGACTCCGGGTGATGTAAACTTCAAAACCAACAATGCCCTAGGCAATTTTTCATATCCTTCAAATGTTTCTGCCTACAAAGACATTGTTAAGTTTTTATACAATTGCCCTTTGAATCAGGCCTTCACCTCTACACCCTATTTTCAGTACCACAACTACCTCAGGGAGTTGTGGGCAACTATTGTGGCCTATGACCCGTCACCTCCCACTGATAAGGATGAACAACGACCTCTCAGGGAATACCTTATCAGTTTCTCGGTTTTAAATGGGACAAAAAGATTTACTCTTGATTTTCAAACTTTTTGCTCCTCAACAGGGCTTGATTATAATAATGGAATTTATGTTGAAGCTCCACACCCTGATGTGGTAAAAACGGGGCTGAAAAGAATTGCCCTGAAACCTGAAAACTTGGACAAGACCCCTGTCACCAAGAATTCCTTTCCCGCGGCTTGGAGGATCCTTTTCACTTTTGTGATTCAGGTCCTCGGTGGGAATCACTCATCAACTGAACAGATTAATTCTATGCAGTTGATGATGTCTTACTGCTTGATGACAGAAGTCAATGTCGACATTGGAGAGATCATTTACAGTGATCTCGTAACCAAGCTACTGAAGGATTCTCGGTTGGATTATGTCTCCTACCCTAGATTCCTTTCATGTGCTCTACAAAGGTTACTGGGTTGTGACTACACTCAGGATTTTTCCCTTGGCTCTTTACCTGCCATCCTGAGATCACAAAATTTTTAAAAGACCCATCCTCAGTCTCTAACATTGAATTGACGGACCGGATGGTTGCTGTAAACAACCTGAGGGACTCAGTGTCTCCACCTCTCCCTGCTAAGGGTTCAGGGATGTAACGCCCCAACCCGGCAAGGTTAGAGACATTACAATATGGTTTCACATCAGATACACACAAGTCCAAACCAAACAGCGGAAGTCTTAAATAAAGCATCAAAAGAGTATCAAAGGGGGACTAAACAACATCCATGTGTCCCCAAAACCAAACAAAGGAAAGTACGATTACAAATGTCCGAAATCCGGAAATACAATAAATAAACAAAGTCCATTATTCAAAATAAGCTCTAGGGTAGGTCCACACTCTCTCATCCCCAAAGCTAAACCCGCTCCTAGCTTAAGTACCTGCAGCATGGAAAAGAAAGCGGCTGAGCATTAAAAGCTCAGTGAACAGATATCAACAAATAACAAACGATACAATAGAATTAGGAATAATCAAAGGGATATGAAGATAGAATTACATGTGGTATCCAAAAGGGTAATCAAAAGATGACATGGTTAAGTGTAAAGTATAGTGTATGTAAGGTTTAAGTATTTTACCCAAGGCCAATCAATACAATACAATACAATAGTAGCCCAATATGGAGTGATCAACTCCCAATATGTGAGGGGTTGCAATGCACGCATACCCAGTCACCAATACAATATGTAGCAATGTAGACAATGTAGTAGCTCCAATAATCAATCAATCAATCAATACAATACAATACAATACAAATCTAGGATGCATCCATACGCCCCCGTAGGCCAATAACAATCACAATCAAAGCAGTAGTCAATAGTAGATCGGGGACGGCGTAATACATCTCTCCAACTACGCTAGAGTACATAACATTGGTGCATCAATGCTATGGTTGTGGCTACTCCACAACAAGTAATACCCCGGGTAAATACTGAAGGGTCAAGTGGTCAAGGTTCAATATCAATGGTTCAATATCAAAAGTTTAGTTTCAAAAGTTTATTGTCAAGGTTCAATATCAAGGTGCAATAATATAAGGAGAGAGAGAAAGTCATGAGAGAGAAATAAAGTTGTACTCTTGCTGAAAGAGTACGGAATATCTGTACCTTGCCGAAACAATCACCAAGCTAGAACCCAACAAGTGTAAATGGATCACTCCCGCTTCACCGCACCTAGAAGTAAGTGTATACGAATTATGACGAGTTCAATTAAACTAAGTTACCTCTTTTAGTTAACTTTCCATTTTTAGAAACTTTCCATAATTAGCAGCTTTCTATTTTAGCTAACTTTCCACTTAAAGTAGTTTAAGCATTTTAGAAGACTTTCTATTTTTTGTAAGTTTCCTTATTTAGAAAGTTTCCGATTTTAGAAGATTTCCATAAATAGTACTTTCCAAAAATGGCAGGTTTCCATATATTAACATATTCTTATAAGTTAGTTTTAACATATTATCAAGTTTCATGGCTTCGTGTGTTACGGATTTCCTTTTATAGACACTTTCTGAGATTAGGGTTTTGTTAGGTCACCGATTATGTTTTAGGGTTAAAAGTGTCAATTTCATGAGTTAAGGGTCACCATTATCACAATCACATTATAACACATCAACTTAAGTCAAGAAAGTCAAATACGCAAAAATATTACACTTCACCCCCTTAAGTTTGCAAAGTTACCATTTTAGATCCTTTAATTATCTTATTTACATATTTAAACCCTTAACCAATATAATTATCACATAAGCCACATAACTATACAAAATGACATAAACAGCCCCTCATGATTATTTAAAGTCGAATTACACATGTTACATCCATATTTACATTTTTAGTCCCTCAGTTACAATATTTACAATTTAAACCTTTAAATTATCTAATTAACATGTAAACCGCATAATTAACCAAATAATCACACAAGTCCACCAAGTATCACAAAATTACAATTTTAGTCCCTCTTAATTAAATATGTACAAAACATCACAAAATATTAAAATTTACAAAACACACCCCTCTACTTTAATTATTTCTAATTCGAACCTAATTAATTACATAATTAACATTTAAACCTTTTAGTTACAAAATTAACACTTAACACCCCCATATTATATTTACTATAATTCACCTCTGGTCTAATCATGATTTCCAAAAATGTCCCCCAAGTTTACAAAATTACGAAACACCCCCTATAATTTATAAACTCCACTCGGTTTTAATAAAAATCCCCCAAACACAAACCCTAATTTTCCCACACCATCTAATCATTATTACACAAGCATTACACCATTTATTTACCCACAAAAATCAAAAGAACCCTAACCCTAAAACAATTTGATTTCTTTTTTTTTTCTTTAATCCGATTTACAAAATAAATCAAAACAATTATTTTAAGCTTCAATTAAATATATATCCATTTTATTCAGATCATATATGTGTTATGACATGCCACAAAAATCAGACCTTGCCATAGAAAAATAATATAAGCCGATTGTGTAATTTCCATGATTTTAGGGTTTTCATTTTGTTTAAATTCGTATGACCTATATATCATGCATGGATCATTTTTGTGATTTTATACAGCTAATATAGGATATAAAGGATGATACAAAAATACCCAATGTGGTTTGGATCGAAAGGAACAAGTGGAAGCAATTACCCTTTCTTGGCTTAAAATAACGAGCAACAAACAATTGCAAACGAATCCCCGATCACTCCACAGCCTTCCCCACTATTTTTCTGACCTTCTTAGACCCAAAATACACCCAATAAAAATCGTCCAAGCTCTGGAAAAATTCTTGCCGCCACTAGGTGTTTTATTAGGGTTTTATGTTTTTATTTTAGGTTTGATTTAAAATGAGAGGAAATCACAATTATATGGGAATTAGGTTGGGGTACACGGCTGAAATCAAGGGGAAATCAATGACCAAATCAATTTTCTCATTTACCAAATTTAAAATTAGCTAAGTCCTTTAATTAATTAAATTAGGTACAAAATTAAATCAAATTGGACCCTTTCATAACTTTAGGCGTGGTATATTATTTTTGTCACATCAAAAATGTTATTTAGATTTATACAAAAATTATAGAAATCGTATGTTTTTAAATTTCAAAATTTCTTGGATTTATTTGGTATTTATATAAGTGTTTTATTGAAATTTTTAAGCATTAGGGGCATTTTGGTAATTTTAACGTATTATGGAATTGTGGGTTTTACAAGGGAAGTCTAAGACTGTGTCACAAACCAACCCAAAGGCACAGGGCCCTAAGACTTCAGGAGCACAACCTAAAAGGCGAAAGAAGCCCCAAACTGATATGACACCAACAGGCCAGGCTTCAACACCCCCGGTGACAACGAAGGACACTGATACATCACAGTCAGTGTCCTTGGTCCCACCTACTACTCCCCAAGATCTAGAGGGAAATATACAACCCGCTAGTAGGGAAGCGCCTTCCACCGTTCCTCATGATGGCACTGGCCAAAACCCACCAGTGCCTGAAGGGACATCCGGGGACAAAGACTCAGGGGGAAACAAACCACCCGCTGATATGGAACCATCACCCCCTCATGGAGTTGCGCATTCCTCAGGGACTGACCCTAAGGACCAGGTGGACAAAACCCAATCCACTGGAATAGAGGGGTCAGGCCCTGACCATACTGAAGGCAAATCTTCTTATGAAGAGGAGCTGGTTGATCCCATTTTGCAGATTGACTCTATGGCCACTTTTCAGGCTGTTCTTGATTCAGATGATGACATGAGCAAGAGCAGTGAAGAAGAAACCTTTGAAGCTGAGGATGACATGGAGACTGACGATCAAACCATTGAACACACTGAAGCAACTCCTCAGTCTCCATCTCACAAAGCTGAAGAATCACATCCTGAGGCTGAACCTTCTGAATCCTTGGATGAAAAGGATGACCACATTCCTCTCACTGGCCGAAAAATGATAAAGTTCTGGAAGAAGGCAACCAATGCCTTTTATCGTGGGGTCACTGATGAAGTTTTTGACTTACACACTGAACAAGCAGTTCACTGCTGCAATCTCAAGGACTCTGTCGAAGAATTTCATGATGATGTCAGTGAACAGAACTCCAGCATTGCTCACAGCCTGACAACCTTGGTTTCACATATGAACAAGTTTGTTGAATCCTTCAACAAGCTCACTCCCAAGGTTGAAAACATTGAAGAATTGGTCAAAGAAGATCCTGAACTCACCAAGAAGCTTCTTCAGGCTTCTGATATCTTTGTTCAGCAATCGGCAAACTTCCCTAAATTGGTCGCCTTGCTGAAATCTTTGGACCTTCAGTCTCTCAGTGCCTCAGTGACCAGCATGCAGTCTTCCTTCAATAGCCTTGATAAGAATGTGGCCAACTGGGCTCAGTCTTCTAGCTCAGTGGCCTGGACTCTTGGTTCACGAATGACTGCTCTTGAAAGTTCTCAGGCTTCTCTCGAAGCAGAAGTGTCTATCATCCAACAAGACACTTCGGAGATCAAGTCAATGATGTCTGAGATCTTTCAGGCCTTCAAGGAGTCTTCAGCTCCTTCGACTTCAGTGACACCACCAACTCTTGCTCTCACTGACGCTCCGGCAACAGTTGAGGGGGAGAATGTCAATGAAGCTCCCATCTCTGAGCCAAATGCCACTGAAGTTCCTATCCCTGAGACATCCACCAGTCATCTTGTCACTGAGCTTATTTCAAAGGAAACTCGTTCTCACACTGAGGGGGAGCACATACTTCAGGCTACCCAAATCTCATCTTATCAGCCTCCTCTCAACAGTCAACAAGACAAGGGCAAAGGCATCATGACCACAACAGAACCTGAACAAACGAGGAAGCTTGTCCCTGCTTCCAAAGTTGTAAGGCTAGAGCCTGAGCCAGAAAAGGTCCCTTATGAGATTAATGGGGTCTTATACTATCTGACTGCTGAGCAAATTCAAGCTCATGAGGATGCTGAGGAAGAAAAGAAAATAAGGCGGCACTCATTGAGGTGGTAAATGAAGAAGCCGAAAAGATTGGGATAAATCCTCAGGTTCTTGCTGGAAGAGAAGGTGGTAAGAAGTTCAAACAAGCTCAGGATGCTGCCTTAATAGCACTCAAGCAAAACAAGGATGCTAAGCTGAAAAGGGCTGCTGAGGTCAAGCAAAAGAATATCGAGAGATATACTGGGATCATGACACAGAGACTGAACTCTGAAACTATCACTGATGTCAAAATCCATGCAAAGACCAGTCCTGCAGTTGTCACTGTCTTCAGGGGTCAAGATAAACGAGACTTTGAGGTTCATGATCCCTTCAAAATCACTGACTTCAGGATCACTGAACTTGATGAACTGGGTCCAATCATTGCAAAGAAAAACAATGTAGTGGTCCCGAAACTGATAAAATCTCTCAAAACTCGTTATGAGAGCTTGGCCAAGAAGCATATAGAACTGGGCATTCCTTCTTTGCTCCCACCTTCAGCATCAGCCATTCAGGCTGCCTCATCTCAGTCTTCTCAAAGGAAGAGGAAAAAAGTTGACTCTGAACCTGAAATCAAGGTTCCTAGCCTGGACTGCAATAGAGAACTTCCTGAAGGAGTCACCTTCGTGAACAACCATGTCCTTGAACAACCTGAAAGAGGACTGTGCTTCACTGATGAGTTTGGCAACCCCTCCTTCCAGAGATGGTCAGACATTGACAATGTTGGGGTCAAAGCTATGCTTATGTACTTCATGATGGCCTCTCCAATCAAGACTGCTGAGAATGTAAGGTTCTGCAAAGACCTGAGAGCCAAGATTGAAGGGCATCCTGAAAAGAACTTGCTGAAGTCAAAAAGAACAAAGCTTGAAGCTCTTGGATACAAGCTCAACATCTGAATCTGCAAAACCACCTATCCCTTTTGTATCTTTTGTCATTTTTTAGGACTATAATAATGATTAATGAAAAGTAATGTTTTGTTTAATCAGTGTCCTAACACTACTTAGATACTCTCAGTGTGAGAAGAAGACCTTTGCTCACACACATTGACACATAGAACACTTAGGCTATTTGTATATCCAAATAGGGGGAGACTGTTGGGTCACTGAAATTACCCAAGCTTTCCTTAACTAGGATTTGAACATAAAAAAACCTAAGTGTTAGATTTCCTTAAACGTAATCAAGTCATTGAGCGAACAGTCATTCATTGAGTCATCTTCAGGATGCTTAGAACAAGCCTAACGAAGAAAGGTTTTCCATTCAGTGAGGCGGACTCTCAGTGAGTAGCATCTAAGCCAAAGAAGAAGATGATGGATTCAGTGAGTGATGACAATAGCTCACTGAATCCCCAAGTCTCCTCACCAACTATGAAGATTGAAGAAAGCTACCTGAAGACTGAAGAATAGGCGGAATTGGGAGGGAAAGTTTGAACTGTTCTAATAAAGTGCTTTATCACTTTATAAGTCAAACTTTCCTTATTTGGCTACAATCCAGCCTATGCCTAAAAAGGTTATCTGTCTTCTAACCCAATATGGATTGCTTTCAACAGTGAACAAGATCTTCTAAGATTTATCTTATGAAGTCTTTAATCCTTTGGATAATAGTATGTATTATACTTGTGTATAAATAGGATCATAAAGAGGAGAAAAGGTTAAGTTTGTGTAATTAATGCTTAGACATTCACAAACCCTTTTCTCCTCCATAGAACATACTTGTACTCGAGATAGCTCGATTGTACCTCAGTTGTCACTTAAGCATAGCTTAAGTTTAGTGAGGAGAAACACACCATACTTGTCGTTTCAATCCCAAGTGTTTATTCCGCAAACACTTGGGTATAATTCTTTGATTCATTTCTAATAAGAATTAAACGTTGAATATTACCTTGTGTATTGATTTACGTTTTATTCTTATATCTTGTTTTTATCAAAGAACTTCATTACATCATTACACCATAATACACGTTTAGATTAACTTCATAGTTAACTTAACCGGGTAAACGGGACTAACACTCTATTTCTAAGCAACTCAACAACATAAATGACATTAAATACAATATTAGATGTTACAAAACTAATCATAAATATGGATGTTTTAGAGGATATAAATGTGTACAATCATTATAATAAACTAGCAGGGTACCCGCGCGTTGCGGCGGCGGGTACCCTGTGATTGAAAATTTTGGCGAACAATATTTTGCTATTATATGATTACCATGATGATAACTTTATAGAAAAAATATTTTTTTTTGTTGTAATATCTTTAAGCAATAGGATACCATTTCATTTAAAAATATTAATGCACTCACGTGATATAAGTCACAAACCATGTGAGTGTGAGTTAGTTTCGTTTTGGTTTGACACAAAAAGGTCAATGATGACCAAACTCGAGATCTTTAATTTTGTATTTCGGGGTCAACATATAATGTAGTGCAAAATCAACCCGGCATGACCATAATCTCAAAATAATATCCGGCCTTTTCGTTTCTTTTTATAGCTACTTGGTCCAAACAAACTTTATAACAAAACACACTTTATCACAAAGTACGACCCAGTTGAATCTAAATTATTTAGACCAAGCCCATAATACCACTATAACCTAAAAGATATATCAACCACTTAATCCTACACACATTTACAAGCCACCACTCAATCTTATTTCTCTCTTCAAAAAAATACTCAACCACAAAAACATCATCTTACAGCCAATTAGCAATGAATCACGAACCCGTTTTTGGTTGTCTTGATTTTGAAACACAAACCCTTTTCAAGATCACATTGTTTCGTCTATGTGTTGGCTTCAAGATCCGGAACTACACAAATCAATGACACAAGCCTTAACCGTGGCTTTGTTGTTAAGGTTTTGTTGGTTCTTATTTTCAACAGGTCGATGATTACTTGTGTTGGACCTTTAAAGATATTTAATTAATTCGAAAACCAAACCCGAGATCTTTTTATTTGATATATTTTTTTTTCGTTTAAGATCTTGAGAAGGATGGTGTGGTTTGTTGTATCTGAGGAGATTGACCGTGATATTGTTGCAGTTGTTTTCTGTTGACTATTTTTTGTTGTGGATATGAAACAGTAACATGCAACTGTTATGTGCATGGTAATTGAATGAATGTTATTATGCTAACCAGTTGATAGACAGTAACATGCAACTGCTATAGCTTGGCAAAAGAAAAATCATGCAACTTCTATAGACTTTGTGTATTAGATGTTTGTACAAATGGTTTAATTGAATGTACTACTTAAACTCTATTGTTGATCCCAGTTGAGCAATTGATCTAGAATTACTATCTTAGATAAACCAAGACAATAATGTATAGAAGCTGACTTGTAACAAACTTAATCAATACGCGGAATTTACTGATTAACTTAAGAGGAACACAAACACAATTATATCACCACTTAAACACTTCAATATATTGAATACGAGCACCCTGAATAGTGCTAGGGTTTTGCAACCTTGAAGTGAATACAATGCTAGAATAATACGTACTCTAGTCTAACCCTAGGATCTCCTTTTATACACCAAGGAACCCTACAGGCTTACAAACGACTTCCTACCCAAGACTATGATCTTCTAACATTATAGAATATTACATAATATCTATACTATAAATACAAACATTCGTACATACACTTATCACATAAGCAGCAGAGTCTTAGCAGTATTCTTCCAGCAGTAGAGTCTCAGCAGTAGTCTTGACTGGCAGTAGAGATTTTACACTAGCAGCAGACTTGACTAACTAGCAGCAGTGTAGCACCCAGAAGTAGAGTTACTTCAAAACCCAACAATCCTCCCCTAAACTTGATATTTTCCCTGAAAATATGCAAGTTTCTTACAAGCTCAAACAAACACCAGGAGGATGCTTCCAAACACTCTATCTTCTTCTCAGCTTCTCACTCTCTCTAGAATTCTGCTGCACTATTCTGTCAAGTAAGTCTTGAAGGTGAGGAGTTACTTCTTCACATCTAAGCTTAGAAGCAATCATTACAGTAAGAACTCCAGCTCTCAATGGATACTCCTTTTCTGTAAGCATGAAAACATCAACTCCAGCCTGAGTAGATATATGATGAACATCACTTGAGCTATAATGCTTCCATAATGTAGACATATTATCTGCTTCAAACCTCCAGTATCTGTCACTTGGGTCTGGATTATACAATCTTTGGAAATGTACCCATAACTCCATAGCTTTCACACTTACTGGATCTTCATTTTTAAACTTAGCTTGTGTCAAGCCCCATAGAGTATTCAGATCTGTTCTATTACAAGATCTTACAAGATCTTCAAAATCCCTGTATATTTCAACATCACCTCCAACTCTGATAACTTTCCAAGCCTCACCAAAATCATCCTGTGCAATTTCCCAATCTGCAATTGGATGTCTAGCTTGAAATGGCTCAACAAACATATCATCTGGTTCAACCACCAAAAATCTATCATCAGTCTTATCAGCAGTTTTTGATGTGATTCATCAATCTTTCCGGGTAATTCAGCAGTCTTGGATCCTTCAATTCTTGATTTCTTGGCCCTTTCTTTACTAGCTGCCGTATGCTCATCATGCTTCTTTTTCCATTCAGCCTCTTCATCTGAACCTATTCCAATAAACATTTTGTTTCTCTTATACCCAGAATAATAGTGAAGCCTAACTACATCATGTCCCATTCCTCTGAATTGACTCATTTTCCATCCACACTGAGCACACAAATAATGTTTCATTTGTGAGATGATCTGAGCTTCTGTAGGCCTCCTTTTTCTCTTTTGCTTACCTTTGATTACATTTGACACATAGTCAAAAGCTTGAGCATTAATCATCCTAATGAAATCATGCAGCTGTGCAGTCTTTTGCTCTGTGGTTAAAGTAACATCAGCATGAACTTCTAAGGCTTTCTTGTTAACCTCAGGATTTTTCCTTATCAAATAATTAACTTCTTTAGGTGTAGGCTCATAGTCATATTCATCATTCTTTGACTTTGACTCACCCTCTTTACTTCTTCTGGATTTCAAAGCTTAAAGAACTTCATGTTCTGCTAGCAGCCTAGCTTGTTCAGCATCAACATCTTCACCTTCTACTTCTGTGTCACCCATAGCAACCTGTATAGCCAAAACTCTAACAGCCTCCACAAGCTTCTCCCTAGGCCAATATTCCTTAGGCAATTTCTTATACTCTTCTTCTTCATCACTAGTATCAGGAACATCTTCTTCAACTATCTTTCCTTTTCCTTTATCAGTGCTTGAAGCAACAGGTTTTGCCTTTGGAATTGTTTGTGAAGGTTCTTT
>LBNU01008261.1:3983-14106 GCA_014162995.1 Artemisia annua
AAACCTATATGACTACACCATGAGGCAGGGAACTCTATTTATAGCCTTCATTAGATGTCTCTGGTCTCTTCTGCTAGAGGCTTCAAGAAGCAATCCACCGACTTAGCTATCTTCTCAGTCCTTCTGGAACCTTGGATTCTTCTACTCCCTTATCCATGGATTGCCAGCGTGGCTTCTCTGAGGTGCCAGGAACATCTAGAAGGGATTAATTGTACAATTATACCCTTATAAGCTGTTAATTTGGTCGTGGTTATATTAGGGTTCATGGGATAATTTTTCTGGGTAAATTGGGGGTAAAAGAAGTGGCGGGTTATAATTTTTTTATCTTTAATTGACCAGGGTGAGTGGGGTTTGACCAGGGGTGAAAAGGGCCGGGTTATGTATTTTGGGTTTGGGCTTGGGTTTAAGGATTGGCTAATGGGTTATGTTTTATTTGGACCAGCTAGTAAATTAGTGAAATTTATAAGGACTAGTGTTGTAAACTCAAAAATCTTCAGGGACTGAATATGCCATTCTTCAAAAATAATATCCAAGGGCTTCTTATGTCAATTCTTCAATCTTGAGGGACCATTTTTGTCTTTTTGAGCTTATTTTGACTTTTTAGCATTCCCGGCTCTGGCTTGTGACTACTTCCACATCTCGTGCTCGTTTTTGGTGTTTTTAGCTCGGTTTTCGTCGTTTTCTCATATTTTCTTACATGCATGTATAAAAACACAAAAACGCATATATTTGGCAATTATGGTCAGGTTTTTGGTCTTTTTGGTCGGGTTTTGGCAAATAAAAGGTATGTGTTTAAGCACATACCAGAATGCCAGGGAATTCCTTCAACTATAAGATAGTTGATATTTTATCCTTTTGGCACAATAGGTCCCTCAAGTCCCTACTCTTCTATCTTGGCCACAAACACTTAATAATACATTTAGCACTTGGCAACTTAGGTCCCTTAAGTCCATATTTCTTATAATTGAGACACATTATACTTTCTATAACCATTTACATAATATTTAATATTTATAGCTTGACTATCGAGGTTGACTAACCAAACATGTAAGTCCTTTAAACTTATAAAAGTTATAGTCAACTATTCCAATGTCATTCTTGTAATAAAACACTTAGGCCCGGTTTCAGGGTGTTATATGTAACACCCCCATTTTCACGGTTCGCAGCGGATATAGGATTGGGGTATTACTTCATGGAATCACAGTTACAGTAATAGAAAACAACTAGAAAAGAGACGTTTTTAGAAAATGAGTTATCATTCATTAAAATATCAGAGTTTTTACAGTAAAAGGTGTACTTTTACTAACGATGAGGTCCCAAAGTCTATGTAAAATGTTGTGTTTGAATGATAACCATTTTGAAAGTCCTCCGTGTTCAGTGCCTCTTCCTGCCATAGCTCTGTAATAGTAATATACCTAGGATACATGCTTAAAAAGTCAACACTAGGTGTTGAGTGAGAGTCATAGGTTTTAGTGATAGTGAATACAAGTTCCAAAGGGTTCCGTTGTTACACCCTTCAAGGAAAATGTAGTGTTTGTGATAATTGCAACGCATATGCAATTATCATGTGTGGGTTATTGCACTAAGCTCATAAAACACACGTTAACAGTCCAGATCATGGGGCACTGCAGACCAGACGATGATGGGACGTGAAGGATAACTTGCCAAATTAATCCTTTAGAAGATTCAAATATAATACTTATTGGTACCCTTCAGAGAGAGGTAGTACCAACGGGAGTTATCAAACTCAAATAGATCTATAAATTATATTCGCGTTCACTCGCAAGTGATTAGATTCATGAATTTAGTTATGTAGTGGTGGCAGATAGTTTACTCGTCCAATAACCAAAGAAAAAGACTTGTATTCGATTTAAAGAGAAAAGTAAGCATGTATGCCCCTCACAGGGTTTGTAAAGCATTTAGAGTGAGAAATTAAAAAGGTGTGAGGCTATGAAACTCACCTGGGCTTAGGGAAATCTGATTGATGTAAAAAGTGACTAGGAAACTAGAATGCTTACTCACGTATCTTGATGGTATTGTAGGTGTGGATGTATGTCAAGCTTTAGTTTATTTTGTTTAAGTTTCTTAAGTAATCATTCTTAGGGTTTTTAGTGTTTTATATATAACATAACACCGTTCAGGCCATCACAATCCAGAATTACATACTCCTCACATGAAGCTCCCCAGTATTGTATTATGTTATTAAACATAATACCGTTCGGGCCATCATAATTCAGAAGTATATAATCCTCTCATGAAGTTCCCTAGTATTGTGTTACGTTTTTAAGTATTATAGATATAACATAGCACCGTTCGGGCCATCATAATCCAGAGGTCATGTAGTAAACGTTTGAAGAGTCAGGGCACTTTATATCGTAAACCCAGCAAACTCGTCAAAACGAATACCCAAATGAAACCCCTCACATGAAGCTCCCTACTATTGTGTTATGTTGTTAAATAAAAGATAGGTTTTAGTTTTTATCTGAAAATATTTCACTTTATACCCTTTTAGTTTATATATTTACAAAATCTACCCTAGACTTATGAACTTATATTATTAACTATATAGACTTGACGCAATTAGTCCCTATACTTATATATTTTAGGAAAATGACAGAAATGACCCTTGGACTTATAAGTTTTAAAAATTTACTATTTATACCCTTAACTTTATAACTTTGGCAAAACTAGTCCTTATAAGTTTATAACTATTTTACTTTTTATCTTAAGGTTATATAACTTTGCAAAAAGGGTCCTTATACTTAATACTTCTAAGAAATGTCAAAAATAGTCCCTAGACTTAATATTTTCAGAAAGTTACCATATATACCCCTATGCATGGAAAACTTTGCAATACTAGTCCTAATTCCAAGCAAACTATATTTTTATGAAACAAAAAAGTTTCCTAGCTTATGGTTAACTAATATTAGCTTATCTAAGTTGCAAAAACTAGCTTATGGCTTAATATAAGGGATTATAGCACATAATATGTAATTCGACCTAAATTTAGGGTTTTAAAATGTAAACAAGCTAGTTCTAGTGATCAAGGCTTAGGCAAGGGTTCTAATATGATCTAAGGCAACCTATAACTATCCTAGTACTGTAATGAAACTATTAGAAGCAAGAATAAAAGCTTACGTGACCAAAAATGGCTTAACATGGGGTTCGGGGTTTTCTAGGGCAAAAACGACTCGACAAGGCCTCAAGGCTTATACCACTTGACTTCTAGGGCTACAAGAGACTTAGTACTACTACTAACTACATAAATTTTGAGGTATAGAAGTGTGATGGTGTGGTTTGGAATGGAGAGGGGTGCGAGGGTATTTATCAGTGTTGCAAAAATCGGCCGAATCGGCCGATTAATCGGTAATCGGCACAGGACCTTGTAGAGAATTCCACGGAAATCAGCCGATTAATCGGCCAATTAATCGGCCGATTAATCGGTAAAAAATCGCTAATCGGCCCCGGACCACCTCAGTACCGATTCACGATTTTTGCAACCTTGGTATTTATAGGGTTGGTTTAGAGTGGTGAGCAAGCAAGAGTGTACAAGGTATAAAGAGGGGGAGGATGGTGACTAATAGCAGCTATAGGATGACTAAGATAGGCTATGGTGGTAGAATAGGGTGGTGTGGAGTAATGGGGGCCGCGGGGTGGTTTTTGGGTGACAAGGAGGTGACGAGCCTCCTTGGTGGCTGTTTTATACCCATGAGGTCATAAGGAGGTTACAAGAAGGTGATGGAGGTGCTTGTAAGCTGCTATGGGAGGTAATAGAGGTGGTTTAGTGTTTATGTGGTGGTTTTTAGCCGAAATACCAAGTAGGTGACAACTAGGTGATGCACCTACTTGTGTGCTACTTGGGGAGGTGCTAGGGTGTGTGCTAAGGGTGAATAAGGTGCTAGGCTAGGTGCTTGAGGTGTTTGAGGAGCTTAGGGTACTTAGTTTTAGGATTATGGTTAAGTTATGTTTAGTTATAACCTAATTTTGCTTAGTGACAGATTAGGGTCTAGCTTAGGGTTTAGTGCCTAGATTAGGGTCCTATGAGTTTTTAGTGGCTAGGATTAAGTCCTAAGAAGCTTATACTAAGTGGTGGTAGCTTATGGGAAAGATTTGGGAAGGTTTAACCTAGTTTCCGGGAAGTAATAACCTAGTTATGGTTTTGTGCTTAAGAGACTTGTACCTAAGCTCTAAGAGGTTGTACTAGAGTCTAAGGGTGCTAAGATATCCTATTGTTCCTAAGGTAACTCATACATAAGCCTTGAACACTTCCAAACTAGTTTAGATAAGCAATTAGGGTTTTGTAAACACATAGGCCTAATTAGGGCTTAATTAGGGTTTATTATGGTTTTGTGATGAGTTTAGTGTGTTAGATTGATAGATTACTTATTGTGGTGTTGTTGTAATCTTATGGTTTACATACCAGGAGTTTATAGGATGTGAATGTAGAGATCTTTGGCTTGTGTGGATACGTGAGCAGGTCTAGAGAGTCATGCAGGTAGTGAATGCACATAAAAAGCAAAAAATTACCTGTGAAATACCTGATATAGGTATTTATAGTGGGAATAATAGTGGTGAGATTTTATGGGTGGTTACAGTCTTACCCCCTTAGAAGAAATCTCGTTTCGAGATTTAGTTGAACGTAGGGGTAGAAAAAGAATGAGTTGATGATTCGAGAAAAGAGAGGTGATAGAGAAAGAAAGGAATTGTACAAACGAATTAAGAGGTGTTTGTACATGTGCCAGATACTTAGATTCATTCACTTATATCTCATTACTCACAAGTAGAGGCGTCCCAATTCTTGTAAGCAAGAGCTTATAAATTTATGATCCGTTTGATTTATAACTTTCTCATTAAAATGAAAGAGCGTCCTAGTTCATTTTAATAGGATAGTCATCATAAATCATCCTTAAGTAGTATCGGCGGAAAATGGAGAGAGTTTACCACACTTAAGGAAATGTGGTACGGGAATGTTTTGGAGACAAGTTCCAGCCATGGTGAAGACAAGTTCTAGCCATGGTGACTAGTTCTACAGTCTCCCTGTTAGCAACTAGTTACCTGATAGCATCCCATGTTATGGCTAGAGTGACGGACGTCAACGATCTCATTCTTGCAACTTTTGCAAGGCGAGATATTATAATATTTTCTTACAAGATCTAACTAATAGAATCTTGTGATATGATGAGAAGTACAAGTTCTAACTCTTAGAACATTGTAGGTTGAGGTAAAGAGAGAGTATAGCGTAGGGTAAAATAGAGTGAAAAA
Organism: Artemisia annua; assembly: GCA_014162995.1. Taxonomy (NCBI): domain Eukaryota; kingdom Viridiplantae; phylum Streptophyta; class Magnoliopsida; order Asterales; family Asteraceae; genus Artemisia; species Artemisia annua. The sequence goes on from LBNU01008261.1 coordinate 9,246, forward strand.
AGACGAAGGAATGAAAGGATGGGAGGAAGAGGAAGGATGGATTTTATAGGAAGGAGTGAAGAGGAAGGAGGGAAGGCAATGGATGAAATAGGGAAGTATGGAGGAGTAGGAGATAACGAAAGAGTGGAAGAGTAGGAATAGGTGGGAGAATAGGATTAAACGGTAGAATAGGAAGGCGGGAGAATAAGATTTGAATAGGAGAGCGGGAAAAGGCGGGAGAGTGAGATTTAAACGGGAGAATGAGAAGAAGCGGGAGAATAGGATACCTGAAAGGACGGTATCCTATTAAGGATAAGATTTACTAGATTCCTTCAAAGTTTGTTTTCCCCCTAAGTTTCTTTTAGTTTCTATAGATAGTCTTAAATTCGAAGGGTGGTATGTTTGATCTAGTTGGTGAAGAAAATCCTATAGTGGGAGAAGGGCTAGGTGATTCCTTATCTAGAGGTTTACAAGAGGTATCACTATTCTTAGGTAAAGTTTCGTGTTTAGTCTTTTGGCCTAAGTTGTCTACCTTACGTCCTAGGTACTTGAAACCGGGCAGGGTAATATCCATAGTATCGTCTAAGTAGGATTCCTAATTGATAACCTAAGAAACGTCAAATCCTATGTGTTAATACAAATATCGCCTAAAAACATTATTTATATTTTACGATCTTTGCTAAGATTTGTTAACGACAAAGTGTAAACTTTAGTTTTTAGTAAAACATGATTATAGTTTAAGTCTTCCTTAAAATAGACTTTATCTCATTTGCTACACTTACATATTAAACATAACATTATTGTATTTCTAAATATAGAATATATAACATTACATCATGGCATGCATCATGAGCATTTATGGAAAGCTTACTAAATCTAGTAGTTGACTTTCCATAAGATCTCTTACACATTTAGAAGGTTTCTTACTCTATCTATTGTGTGTTGACTTGAACAAACATGATTTGACATTGCTAGATATGGAAAGATTTCTTGTAGTCTTTGACTGTCAGACCTGGCGGAACCCTTGAGTTACAAGGGCGGAACCCTGGATTTGGTTCCGCCGGATCCGCCAGTCTGCTGATTTGGTTGGCTATAAATACCAAGCCACTTGCAAGAAATCACCCATCACTTTTAGTTATACTTTGCATATAAACTTTCATTTATCTCATCTAACTCAGTAGCAACTCACTTGTGTGATTCTCTTATGTAGAAAGGAAGTACACAAGTTCATTCGAGAAGTTACAAGTTTCAACTCAATGTTGCAAGACTTGTTAGACTCCTATTGTGTAAACTCATATAGTTTATACTTCATTTGTATTTTATTAAGAAGTGATCGGTTAGTATTTTAGTCCTCAAAATACATTAAGTGATAGGAGTGGTTGTACCTTTGTAAAAGAACTCGACATCTAGCTTAGTGTCGGAAATAGTGAATAGGCGACGTTAGGGTGGTTTTACCTTGAACTAGGACCCGGTATTTAGCTTTGTACCGGATAAAGTGTAAGCGACGATTGTAAGGGTTTCTCCATCGGTGAAAGGAGCTTGTTGACTAGTGCTTGAAACTCTTGAGTTGGAAACTCGGGGCATGGAGTAGGGCAAGGAAAAAGAATCCTTGTAGCCGAACCATGATAAACAATCGTGTTGTGGTTTGATCGTTTCTCTCTTTATACTTGCATATTAATTAGTTAGAATTGTTGGTTACACGTAAACCTTTTCAAAGATTAAACAAGTTAAAAAGCGGTAAACTATTCAACCCCCCTTCTAGTTTTCCACAATTGGCATCAGGAGCTACGTTAATCAAGATCTTTAAAATATATTGTATTTTAAAACTTGGATCGATCCATGGATTTTGAAAATCTCAAAGAAGGGCAATCTATTCAAAGGCCACCGCTATTTGAAAAAGAAAACTTCCTTGAATGGAAAAGTAAATTTGAAAACTATGTNNGATAAACAATCGTGTTGTGGTTTGATCGTTTCTCTCTTTATACTTGCATATTAATTAGTTAGAATTGTTGGTTACACGTAAACCTTTTCAAAGATTAAACAAGTTAAAAAGCGGTAAACTATTCAACCCCCCTTCTAGTTTTCCACAATTGGCATCAGGAGCTACGTTAATCAAGATCTTTAAAATATATTGTATTTTAAAACTTGGATCGATCCATGGATTTTGAAAATCTCAAAGAAGGGCAATCTATTCAAAGGCCACCGCTATTTGAAAAAGAAAACTTCCTTGAATGGAAAAGTAAATTTGAAAACTATGTAAGATCAATTGATAAAGATCTTTGGCATATTATTTCCATTGGCGATTTTAAGCTAACAAAAATAAATTTTGAAAATCAAGATGATTATCTTAAATTTGATAAAAGCACTAAAGCTAAGATAATGATTTATAAAGCTTTTTTGGGGTAAAGGGGAGTAATTGATTTATAAAGCTTTACCTAGGATTGAATATGAAAGAGTGTATTTTTGCCAAACGGCTAACGATATTTGGAAAAATATATTAAACTTTCATCAAGAAATATGTCAAGTCAAAGATGATTAACTTGATCTTACGTATGAGTTGTTAGTCATAGAAAAACTAATAGATAGACATTTAGTTGAAGTAATGCATGTGCTACGAGTTTAAATGTTTTTAATGAAGGTATAAGTGAAGATGAAAACTTGTGTCTAGCTCAAAGAGGACTTGTTTACGAATCATGGAGTGACACGGATGAAGATGACGACAACTATCCGGTTTGTAGTCATGAAGTTGATAAAACCACAAACAAGGTACAACTTGAAACCGAACACTTTTGTTTTGACACTTTCATCTTAGAATTCTCTAAACTAGAAAATAAATCTAAACATTTAAGTAACATGGATCTAAAAGCAATCTTTAACAATGAAACATCAAAATCTGTTGTGAACAATTTTGAAAAGGAAATCATATTGGAAGATAAAATGTCTAGACTTGAGAGTAATATTGAAATTGATCTAGAATGCCAAATATGTCAAGACTACAAACATGAAATTAAAAGACAAAATGAAAAAGAAAAAATGTTAGTTAAATTTGAAGAAAGTTCAAAATCTCTTGAAAGATTATTGAAAAGTCAAAAGGCTTTTAGAGATAAAACCGGATTAGGATTTAACTCGAATGGACCTTCAACAAGTAAAACAAAGCAAGTAAAGTTTGTTAAGCCTAGGAGAGAGATTTAGAAGTAACTCGATCTCTAATAGAAACTTACTATAAAAGGATTAAGAATATCATGTTCTGTGCTTTTATATGTTTGTCTAACCTCCTTGGATTCACAAGTATTTAAGTTTCCAAGCTTTCCTACAAGTCAAGATAAAACGCTTAATGATTATCTTCTTGATAGCTTCTCTATGGAACTTAAAAGGTACGCATTATTTCAACTTACCAATTGATTGTCTCATGCCTTTTTGATTAAGATTCATCGTGTGTAGAATTAGTAGTTCATAGCTTTAGTTATTCTTTTTTTAGTAAGTTATAACGAGGATTGGATCCTCTGTGGTCAAAGGATTTCCACATAACAATGAATGGGAGACATAAGGTGCATCATCGTATTTAGCCCTCGGATATAGAAAATTGGAACTCTCGAGTGAGTCTCATTTAATACTTGTCTACAAGTGAGGTAACTAAGAATCTCCTAAGTGATAAGATGACCTACACTTTTATGATGCTTGCAAATTCAAATATATAAAATACTCCACAATAGTTTATGAGAAAATATCATCTAAACACAAAGTTTGAATTTTCAATCATATCTTAAAAACTATCTTTTAGTAAATCCTCACATGAAGCATACAAAAAGTAATAGAGCACATCAAAACCTTTTAATATGTTTGAAGAAAACATTGTATTCTAAAACACCAAGGTTTTGCACATAAAAATTCAACTCTAAGTTTGATGAAGACATACTTCTTAGATGGTGTTATAATAACAAAGGTTATAATATTTTGAACAAGGAAACCTATTGAATCGAGAAGTCGTTAAACTTAACATTCAACCAATGACCATCTTTCTTTAAGATATCACCTTCGGTAGATGATAACTTAGTGAAAAATCGAATAATGGTAAGATAAGAGAGCTTAGGAAATGACAAGGAAGATGGACTATTAAATAGAAAATTTGCTAAAGAATTTAAAAGTCATTCATTAGATTAGTGTCATTAGGAACATTAATAAAAGAAACCATAAAGACATAAACTGAAACTGGAATTGAAGTATGTTGTCTCACATTGGTTTAAAACAAGTGTCTTAGGTATAAATAAACAAATCAGATAAAAATAAAAAGTTTTGACCTTACCATCTCAATCGAAGAATAAAATAATTATTGGATCTTACAAAATAAATCAAGATGTTGGAAAGGAAATAAACAAAGTCAAGATAAAAATCTACGAAAGACTTTTTCGCAAGCTCTAAAAAGCAAGGAATAATTACTTAGAAGTCATTCCTAGTTCCTCACAAGTAAACAATGAATTACGTGTTCTATATCTCACCAAGGATGAGAAAAGTGAATCCGTAGATAACACCAAATATAGAGATATAATTGAAAGTCTACTTTAGCTCATGGCTAGTAGACCCGATGTTATGTTTAGTGTTTGTTTATGTGCTTCCTTTCAAGAAGATTCTAACACTGGTACAAAAAGTTGGAACGGTGACGCCCAAAATGTGTGACGATAGGCATATAGTCACACACGTTTTTTTCGTCGTGTGTGACCAAAGGTCCCGCCACCGTAGGTGGCATATGGTCACATTGTTGAGTTCGTGGCCTTTTCCATCGAAAAAGAGTGACCAAAACCCCGAATATGTGTGACAAATTAGGCACAAGTTTTGTTGGATTAGTCATTATCCGTGACCGTAAATACCTTATAGTCACACGAAT
>LBNU01008262.1:0-17514 GCA_014162995.1 Artemisia annua
CTAGCAACTAATTCCGCCCTCTCCTCCAAAACCAGAGATTTTACTGCTTTCATAAAACATAAAAATACAAAAAAGAATCTTCCTCCACCCTTAGACCTAGATTAGAGTAGCCTTTAGCCTAACGAACACTATTCCCTGCGAGAGAACGATCAATCCCCCGGTACTTGCCACTACACTATACTACATCGGTCAGGTACACTGCCTGGTGGGGATTGCAAGCTTTTCGAGATCCCTCAAGAGGTAAAACGTAGTGCGTGTTGCAATCCACGCGCATCATTAATTAATTTCTTCGTTTCGTTGGCTAAATCTTTAATTCTTGTTACTTATTTCTGCATCCATGGCAAATACATGCATGTTTGTCCATGAAATTAGCCAACACCTTGTTTTAATCATTATTTTATGGTATTATTATGTTTATATGCAAAGCCGATGAAAACCTAGACCACTTGTGCATTGAATGGTTGTGGATGTTGTTTAATTTCGTGTTTTGGGGTTTTTTGCCATTGTTTCGGCATTTATGTAATAATATTCTTTTGGTTGTAGCCATTGTTTGGGCACTTTTACAGTAGATTAAAAGTAGATTAGTTGTATTTTACTTTCAATATAATGTAATCGTGGCTTGGTGGTGAAAGGCGAAAGAGTTAAAGACATTTTTGCTGAAAATAGCTGCTGGAACAAGCTGCAGTATTTTTGCTTTTCCCGCTGATTGGTAAAGAGTTAGAGGCTAAAATTTTTTGTGCAGGTGCACAAGACATGGGCCTACAACTTTCTAGTTTCGAGCTAAGCCCGGGGAAGCCTCCTTCTATGTCTATTGGGCCTCCGAACACAGAAATTCTGGAAGGATAGCAACTACTTTTCATGTGCATTATGGGTCTCCCACTTGCTCTTGATTGTCTTGGACCAAGTGGGAGTCCTCCGTGTGGTTGTGTGGCTTGTCCCTAGTTGACTCTTGGTTCTCGTGATGGCTCACGAGACCGAGCATAGGTTTATATATCGGTTGAGGCTTTGCATATTGTGGTTGTGTGTTTATGTTTTGCTTCTTCTATATCATGTGATAATATGGAAATTGAAAATTGTTTTCTAAAAACATTAACATGAAACACAAACCATTTTCAAACTAAGACTTTTGATTTAGTTTACTAAGGTTTTGAACTTGAAATCATTGTTTTTAAATAACACTTAAACTTGTTATGCATGTTATTTTATTTATGTATTGTCCAAACTTTATTATCCACTTAGGATGTATATTAGTCATGAAAATGGACAAATCGAGACACATAAATTAAAACAATGATTAGACTTAAGTTAAGAAAAGTTTCTAACTTGTGCTACAAAGAATGAATGCATGCTTCTTCGTACACCCTTTTTGATACACATCAAAACTTTTACCCGTCAAAATTTAAGTCATGCCGTCCAATTTTGAGAACACTTGCAATTACTTTTTGCCTATGCGTGGGACCTAAGTTGAATTGTAATCCAAGGTGACTATTCTCTATGCGTGGGACCTAGATATATTCTCGCACGTTCTCAAATTGGATGACTTAATCGAGTTAAGCGGTGAGACCTTGACCCGAGGCAAGGATGGGACTAAACATGCCTACATGACACTAGTTGTTTGACACTAGATGCCATGAGTCCCATAAGGATCTAAGAGTTGTACATGTAATACAATTGGTGATCGTCGCCTACCAATTGAATCTACTATTGCTAGCAGATCAACTGATGTGATAGTAGAAGCACAATGTGGATCTTAGCCTTTTTCGTAAATTATTGTTTTAAATCAAAACATGGGGTAATTAATTTACAAAAGGATAATTATCGAAAATACTAAAAATGAACTTTGTAAAATTCAATTAATGAATTAATGCTACACAAACCGTAAACATGAGTTTGTTCTTTTCTTGTTAAAAGGACGAACTAAGTCGTTCTTTCCTTGTAAGAAAGAGACTTATTCCTATCCTTTTTCTTTATGAGGAAAAGCCATAATAGGAATATTTGAATTGTCCTAATTCTAATCAAACTCAAAGCATACATACTCTAGAAATCGTGATGTCTTGTAAAAGTCAAAACGGTTAAGTATGTTAGCACATCTTATTCTTTCAAGTTAGTTTTATAACCCTAGTTACGGTTTTGAAACCTTGAAGAAATATAAGATATTTGGATAACTAGAGAACACGTTTTCTATAGCTACCAAACTAAAATGAGTTTAAATAATTAGAAATTGGAAATATCAATACACCGCAAAGTGGTAAAGGCAATTACTAGCATGATTACCTAGCAATGTGTCTTAACCCAATAAACATGGAGGAAATGCATGCCTATTTTTCAAGTTAAAAATGATGGCTAGCCCATCATCTATATGTTAGAACTTGATGCACTTCCTTGAATACCTAAGTACATGTTTACTAGTCAAAGTGACTCACATTAGCAATAATGTGTAGATATTCAAAGAAAGAAGGAAAGTATCCAATCGTCACTCACTCTCCACTGGTGATGTAACACTTATAATGTTGTCTAATCCAGTGGGAGCTACGTGATCGTATTACTGGTGACGAAACACATGTAATGTTCTCTAATCCAGTGGGAGCTGTAAGCTCTATTAACTTACAAGTTGCCCATCTTATTTCTAGATTGTCTTGAAATAATACATTACTTTCCGCATGTTAAGCATCATAGTTTTTATGAGAACCATTGCATAAATTTTATAAGATAACTTGTCTCGTTCCTGATGTTGCTTCCTGAAATGTTATCAATAAAATTGTTATGCATGATTCATTATAAAAGCAATATAGGTTCTACACATCTATACTTTGATTTTGACTAAAATCATATGTTATCTGTGACACTGTCATATTTACTTGCATAATGTTGTGCCATGCACAAGTGGGAGAAATCTTAATTGTGTGCAAGGTACAACATATAACAATATGACTAACGGTTTTTCTTGACTGCAAGGTAAGAAAACTAAGGTTCTACTAGGACTTATACACATAAAATGTATGTTGCCCTAATTAGAACAAATGTCAAGATAACATGAAAAGCTACTTCAACATATTCGCTGAATTGTTTAGTAAATATGATTATGTCTTCTTGTAAATTCATAATCATGAAGTATGAAATTAACTTGAAATTACTATTGAGGCCATTTAGACGGTACTCATAATTACTTTAGTTGAATATGTTTAGGTCTCTTGTAAAGACACAAACATCAATTCCGTTAATTGTTGAAAGACTTATAACGTAAAGTAAAGACGTTAACTTGTTATGTCTTCTTGTTAAGACATGTACACTTACGACGTATAATAAAATATTTAATGTTTATGTTTTCTAGTCAAAACATGCACATGAAGTCATTGACTTGGTCAAAGACTTATAATATAAAGTATGCATTAGGCTAAAATACTATTGATGCCATCTAGTTTGACTTGGTTGGCAGATATGTAAGCCAAAGAGTATAAGTTCATCTAATGGGTTGTGGGATAGTCTCACAGCATTAATTCTCATGGAATACCACAACTTTAGGGTATGTCCATAATGGAAAATCAAACTCTATAGATATTGTTTGATATTTGATGACTTAAACTGTTTAACCTCCAAAACCTATCAAGGTTAGAAAATTGAATGTGCCAAGTGTACACTCAATATCGTTCAAACCCAGAAGGAATTTAAGACTCCATTGTATTATGGCATGGGATGAATCCCATTATGTCTTGATTGAAGTTCTGAATTTGTTAAGTACCTAAGAGTAAGTAATTAACAAACTAGAGTCAAGAACTAACGATGTATTTTGGATGTCCCACTTGAAAACAATTTATTGTTAATCAAGATGCTGAGTACTTGGAGATTAGTCCCCACTTACAAAAGCAAGTGGGAGCACCTGTAGATCTTGAAGTTATTCAAGAGCTAAATACACAACCTTCTGAGTACACTTGCTAATGTCATACTAAGGTTGAACATGCATATGTTAAACCATAGATTGATATCTCTCATTCATAAATCCGCAAGGATACCCCTAGCACCTGAATGATATAGTTTTTATATCAATGTTAAGGGACATAAGTTGGAGGATCATAGTGAACCTACTAACTAAAGAGATGCATTATCAGATCTTGAATCTGATGAATAGCTCAAAACTATGAATGTTAAGATGCAGTCCTTTGAAGATAATCACTCATGAAGCTTGATTGATCTCTTACCAATCAGTTAGACTGTGAGGTTTAAAATGAGTTTCTTGATATGAATACTCAAAAGGGCAAACTTGTACACACATTAATTGTCATACCTGTTTTCATGCAAATGAAATATGACAAAAGGATTTCAAAACACTTTTCTTGTTGATTACTTTGCGAGGACGATGAGTAATCAAAAGGGTTTATGAATCCATACAATCTTTGTTATGTATACAAGTGATAAGAATCCAGGTGTGGATTAGATCATGCATCTAGGAGCTGAGATCTTAAGTTAATGATTAATTTGATTTTGATTAAATAAGATTACTCCTGAGTACACTGAGAGCAAGTAGGAGCGTTGTGCTTATTTTCATAAATCTCATATGTCGGTAACATATTAGAAACAATATTCCATCTAAGCTAGATTTTAATCCTTAGATTGGAATGAAACTTCTCTTAAGAGATTTAGAAAATAAAACATACAACCTTGTTAAAATATGTTTATTAGAATAAAACATAAGCGGTTATTGAGCCCAACACAATATGACAGGTTATTGAGAGAAGTCTCAATGATCAATCTCACCTGATGAGATTGAACACATAAATGGTAACCTTATGTTCGACTAAAGGATTCATTATGTAAGTCGTATTATGCATTGGACTGTTTATATCATTTGCATGAATGCAAGATGAGGTGCTAACAACAAATATCTAAGTGAACGTCATTAGATAATTGTTAAATGAACATTATAATGGACCCACATAGGACCAAAGATATGTTCAAACGTTTACGGATATTTGAGGAGCTCGGTTCTGTTTGCATACACCAATGCTTATTTAACTGAGATGATTCTCAAATCTAGTCGTGGTCGAATGTCATCATGAACGATGAAATTGCTGACTAGATGTGCTCGACTGAGAGCATTAATGCATTATACATTAAAAGAAAAGAATACTTTACAGTTTGAGAAACTGTTCAGATGACTGTCTAAATAGGAGTTTTGCTAGCTTCAAACACCCTATGGAATGTATTGTTGCAATACTCGTATTGTACTTGAATGCACACATACAAAAGGACAATCATCATTCAAAACATTTTGAATTTTGAAACAAGTATTCTCAAAGTTTACTCAGATGACTACTTGTTGTCTTGTACAACAAAATTGATCATGGTGGAAACATCGGATTCCGATCTATATGTAGTCTTGTGCATATCTGTTTTTAGTATTTGGATAATGGAACTGTAAGCAGTCGTATTATATAATGAATTGATATACCGGGTATAATCGTCTTCATTTGTACTACTGTGTTCTATATTTGCATGTTTAATCCATGGATAAATTTATTTATTCTAAAGTTGTCCATTGCCAGTTGACGATACGGGAGTATCATCGAATTAAGGCAAATGTGAGCGTGTTGGTGATATTTATTTAGAATAAATATTAATTGATGTTTCCACCAAACTCACATGTTGTTCATTGTGATGAACATTGGACTGACCCAACCTTCGAGTATTCACTGCATGGATCGGCGTCAATAGTGAATCTCGCAAATGGTTATGTCTCTTATCCTTAGACTTGAGATGCAAGTAGGTCTTGCATGTGTGGAATTTTATTCTTTGATATGGTTAAACGCTGTCCTGAATAAGGTAGTTATAAAAACCATTTTCAGGAGTGATTTGAAATACATGAATGACACGTGCAGTCAAAATAGGATTTGTTCCTCCACATGTCATGGAGTTAGATACTATTGGGCCCCTCGATGAATTGAACAGATGTTTGTATGGCCGTACCCAAATGAGATTAAGATGAATCTTAATTCACTTGGTAATCTTGTTCAATATCTAGATCGAGAAACATAATAGTTGAACAATTAGAATGACTTTGATCCATGTCTAGTGTTCAACATAGTATCTGTAACAAAAGGATGGATGACATATAAACCATTTAAATGAGACGTTTAAGAAACTTCCCTCACATATTTCTAGGGGCATTGGCGTGTTGCTAGACGCTAACCTTTGCTTGTATAATTACTTGATTATTATGACGTCGCAAGTGGGAGCTGTTGGAGTATGCTCGTGTCATAATAAATAATTATATGGCTAGACATATGTGAGCCTATGGGGTCACACACATATACACTGAGGTACCACTTTATATGTCGTGTTTATTGTACTTACGATATATAAACAACCTAACGTAACTCGGGATCAATAACGAGCTTCTAATTACTAAGCTTGTACTTAGTATATTTGATTGGACAAACAAATGGGCAAGCCCATTTGCAATGTCTTGAGGCCGGCCATATGGAGGGGAAAATTTGCATGGAAAGCTTCTGGAGGGGCTATGTGTAACTTGATAATGATAAGATCAAAGTTGATTTAGTCTTTGATTTATCACTAATCACATTTTAACCTACCAAAAACGTTTTTCCTCCTCCTCCCTCAAAAGTACGGCTCAAACAAACACCCCTTGCTAGGGTTTTTGTCATTTTGATCTCTTCCTTTGATTCTTGTTCAATCAAAGGCTATTCCAAGGTTACGGGGCTTAGGACTAGCATCCAAAGGGTATACGGTGAGGTGTAGTGTGGACATATCATAGAGGTGACCTACCTTGGTCATTTGGTTTCAAGGGAATTGGTGTGAAGAAGGTCTCCATCGTTGTCTACCAATCACGCTACGAAGGTATAACCTTGTTTGTTTTATTTGATTGATCATATGACTCTATGGATCCTTGTTGGTGATGTTTTCCGCTCCGTTTGAATGTTTATTTTATGTTCATTATATTCAACATCACCTATAAGTCTATCATTGCGCACTGCAGAGGAACATCAAGGGCTCTATGATCAATCTGCTGGTAGTAGTTGTACGATTTTGGTTCTAGTCGGAAGTCATTGGTATAGAAAGTTTTGTTCGCAAACACATATATATCTTTAGGTAAGATATAAAAACCCGACATGGGTGGTGCAACGGAATCTTGTATATTATAATTTGTGAAGATAAAATGTGTGCAAATATTCTTACACTTTCTTTTCCTGCATCATGTCCCCTAGCTAGTCGAGGAGGATGCTTCGTTCATGTTTCCTAAAGATCGTCCTTTTTTTTTTTTTTTTTTTTTTTTGAAAATTGTGTTAGTTAAGTTAAAATATTAAATAACTTAGATTATATCTAGATGCATAATATGCACTTACCAAAATTAAAAAAATGAAATGAAGAATGGCAGGTCATCGTAGCTCATTCCGGACTTATTTCCATTCCCTTTGTCAAACAAACAACCTCCAACAATGCTAGAATATTGGGGTACATGAAAAAGAAAAGTATGATCATTATTTGTTCATGTAAAATATTTGATGTGAATTAGGATGCTAAATACAAACAGCACATTAACAAAGATGTTTTTATCCCATTCTTCGTCACCAACATTTTCTAGCAACAACATCTAATTACGGTTCCCCCAGTACATGCAAATCGGACATTCCATTATCTACACTTGTTTAGTCTTTAATATGCATATTTCACATTTTTGGCTTATCTAATTTGCAATATCATATTAAGTCTTAAAAAAATAACAGTAAGTAACTATTTTCTATGTTTATAGATTGCCATTTTCAAATACCTTCCCCTTAATTAATTTTGCAGCATCCCCAAATGCTTGGAAAACCTTATTTGAACCATTTGAAGTCGCAAATAGCCACCTGAAAGCACAAAGGACGGTTTACGCATCTATGTTTATCATTCTCAAATAGCTACTTAATGTTAATTAACCTATAAGTTTACTCTATTTACATGTTTCTTGATTGCGCTTTCAAAAAATCATACTTGAACATTCTTTTGAGAAGTATACTCTATTTACATGTTTCGGAAAGTGGACTCCCATGAACCTAGAAGTCGGGAAGTTTAACTCGATTGTCGAGCAAACCGCGAGGCTTAGTGGTGAAAAAGATGAAGATTTGATAACGCTATTTGAAATTTTGTATCATGACAACGAGGGGAAATTTCGCTCACAAAAAAGCTTGGAGTTTCTTGAAACACAAACACAAAAGGCAAAATGTTGATTCGATACAGATAAGAAGAAACTGAGGACGGCCAACCGGAGAAGGACCTGTGCTTTTTGAAGATGATGCTTTGCTGCGTCCACCCGACATAGAACGAAAGTCTAAAACTTAACGATATTCAAACTCATCCACCACTTCTTCTTAACAAGAAATGTTTCATGAAATGATACAACAACAATTCGCTTTAGACCATGAGGCGAAGATGGAAGAAGTGAGACAAGAGACTAGTATTAGAATGTTTGATTTGCATGCCTGTACATTCAACTCATGAACCGTGTATATGTTTTACATGAGATCATTCTAGAGAAACCATATGTGGGCTAGGCCTATAATACAAATGGGCTTTTATACAAATATTAACTAATATCAACTAATACGCCCCCGCAGTTAGAGCGAGAGGAGGCATAGCGCTCAAACTGGATCTAAATTCTTCAAATAACGCTGAAGGCAGTCCTTTGGTGAAGATATCGGCGTACTGATAACGAGACGGAACATGTAGAACACGCACTTGACCAGCTGTAACCATGTCTCGAACAAAGTGTATGTCTATCTCAATATGTTTCGTGCGCTGATGTTGAACCGGATTTGCAGACAAATAAATGGCACTAACGTTATCACAGTAGACAAGTGTAGCAGACGATAACGGAGAATGTAGCTCACGAAGCAGATTACGAATCCATGCAGTCTCAGCCACAACGTTAGCAACACCCCTATATTCAGCCTCGGCACTGGAGCGGGAGAGGGTGTGCTGACGCTTGGAAGACCAAGACAATAAATTATCACCCAGAAAGACACAGTAACCTGAGGTAGACCGTCGTGTGGAGGGGCAACCTGCCCAATCAGCATCTGTATAACCAACAAGAGAAGTAGTAGAAGAGGAGTATAAATGAAGACCAAAATCCAAAGTCCCCTGAACGTATCGCAAGATACGCTTGAGAGCTGCAAAATGAGGCTCCCTCGGATCGTGCATATAGAGGCAAATCTGTTGTACTGCATAAGATATATCCGGACGTGTAAACATGAGATACTGAAGCCCACTTGCAAGACTACGATATAAAGTAGGATCCTGAACCGGAACACCTTCTGGACCTAGTTTAGACTCTGTATCAACGGGAGTCTGAGAAGGGTTACAATTAGCCATGTGAGCACACTCAAGAAGCTGAAGAGCATACTTCCTCTGAGACAAAACAACCCTGTAGAATGACGAACATCAGAGATACCAAGAAAATAATTAAGTGCCCCGAGATCAGTCATATCAAACTCACTATGTAAGGAACCAATAATCTGCTGGAGAAGAGTAGTAGATGATGCTGTAAGAATAATGTCATCCACATATATAAGTAAATAAGCAACCTCAGACCCCTGTCGATAAATAAATAGTGAAGAATCACATCGACTATGGTAAAATCCAACCCTGGTGGCATAACCTGCAAACCGTTGAAACCAAGCATGAGGTGCTTGTTTCAGTCCATATAGTGATCTCTGCAAAAGACAAACATGGTGAGGGTATCGAGGGTCAACAAACCCCGGGGGCTGATGCATATAGACAGTCTCAGATAAATCACCGTTAAGAAATGCATTCTTAACGTCAAGCTGATGAATAGGCCACTTGCGAGAGACAGCAAGGCTAAGAACAGTGCGTATGGTGGCCGGTTTCACAACTGGGCTAAACGTCTCATCACAATCGACACCAAGTTGCTGGCTACTACCATTAGCAACCAAACGAGCCTTATATCGGCTCAAAGTCCCGTCAGCATGAAACTTGTGCTTAAATAACCACATCGAACGAACCAAATTAACATCTGAGGGCCTCGGTACAAGAACCCAAGTACCATTTTTAACTAACGCATTATACTCATCATACATAGCATTACGCCATTGAGGATCTTTTAAAGCGACAAATGGAGATTTAGGTATAGGAGAAATGGAGGAGGTATGTAAAGTGAGACGATCAACGGGTTTGACAATGCCCGATTGAGACCGAGTGACCATGCGGTGAGTTTGAGGAGGGTCATTTGCGGGTTGTGGGGAGGGGGCCGAGGAGGTATTGGTTAAATGGTCGGTGTTGACAGGTTCCGGAGGTTGTTCAGCAGCCACGGTTTGGGTTGGGTCTTGGTTTGCTGTGTGGTCATTTGGAATTTGGGTATCTTGTGATGGAGAGGGTACTGGGGTTGCAGGATGATTTAATGCGTGGCTAAGGAGGGGAGGTGGGATGAGTTCCAGGAACGTGTAAGATGGTGGAGAATTGGGAGTCATGGATCGGTAGGGGAATTGGGCTACTGTACGAAGATTTACCATTCCCACGACCAAGCTGATGATAAGTCGTATTATTTTTTAAGCCTATTCTGTGTCGGTGGTCATGTATAAATTTACATCGGTCCCCAAACTTACATGTCCCCTTACTAAAATGATTACATAACTGTGGTAGCGTAGCATTAGAAGTACCTTTGTGACCCGACGAATTGGAAGCCAAAAGAATAGTGGGCGATGAAGAGGTGCTATCAAACGTGGTGGGAGAGTTGGTTTGCTCTTTCAACGTAGACTCCTCAAGAAGTAGCATGTTCCGGGCTGTTGCAAATGATGGGAGAGGTTCACGGTGGCGTATTATTTTTACAATGGTGGCAAACCGTGAATCTAACCCGTTAACCGCATAAATGACCAAATTTTTTTCACTAACCGGAGAGCCAAGGTTTTTAAGTCTATCCGCCATAGACTTTATTTTGGTGCAATACTCGTTGATGGTCATGTTCCCAATCTTGATAGAACGGAGTTCATTATCAAGATTTATTGCTCTAGCGTCCTTATTATCGTGAAAAAAGTGTTTCAAGATGGTCCCATAAATCCTTTGCAAAACCTGGTGTAGAGACAACTTGCTCTTGTAAAGAGTCACATAGGGATCCGAGGATCCACATCTTGATGAGATCATCAAGTTTGCACCACTCGGGATCGGGAGCACTAGATGATGCATCTGTGGACGGTTTGTTTTCAATGTGTGATTTTAAACCAAGATTACCAAGGTGTATTTTGAAGAAGGAACACCATGAGTTGTAGTTATGCTTTTCGAGATCTAATTTTACGGGAACTTTGTTAGTGATGCTAAATGGGATTAGTTTATCGGCAGAGGTAGGTGGAGGAGGAGGAGGGCTGTCTTGATTGCCGGCCATAATTGCCGAGTAAGGTTTGTTTTAGGGTTAGGAGAGGTACGACAGAAGGTAGAGGAGTAGGGGAGGGACTAGGGAGAGATCCGATTTTGGTGGAGGGAAAAGAGGAAGGTTTTTAATGGCTTGATACCATATTAGAATGTTTGATTTGCATGCCTGTACATTCAACTCATGAACCGTATATATGTTTTACATGAGATCATTCTAGAGAAACCATACGTGGGCTAGGCCTATAATACAAATGGGCTTTTATACAAATATTAACTAATATCAACTAATAACTAGGGCGAGAGTGGAATTTATCAAATCTCAAACACGGAAGGAGGACTTGAGGATGCTTGCCATCAATATCGAAGGGAGTTATGGATGTACTTTTATTTTTATGCGTTTTATTTACTTATTTATTTATTTTTATTTTATGTCTTTTTTTTATTAATGAAATTTAGTTTTAGTTTAATGTGTTGTTTTATTTGGTTAAATAATAGAAAATAAAAATTGTGAGGTACATGGGTGTCGTATAACTTGAGTTATGGATGAAAGGTGTTTTTGAGCTGATTTGTGTTAAGTTATAAGTTTTGAGTTATAGGAAAAAGTGTTGATGTAGCAACATTTTTCTCTATAACACGAGCGTATGACTCACTCACACCTGGTGCTCTAAGAATATTTCTCTATCTTTAAAAAAAATATATACAAAAAATGATTATCGACTTAACAATCACCTGAGGTTCCACGTTCTTTATTTCTTATCAACTATTTTTCTCCCCTGTCTCACCCCCGAAAAGTCTTTCGATCTTTCACTTGATTCCAAGAGTAAATCCAACCCTGCTACCAAACAAGATGAATGATTCAACCTAGAAAATTTCAATGTTGTACATACTTGACTTAAATATTCTACTTGCATGTCTTCTTGGAAAAACGTTACAAGCATGTTCTATCATCTGGAGAAAAAAGAAAAAAAAAAAAAAAAAAAAAAAAAAACCCTGTAGTTTTGGACAAAGGTGTTGTTTATAGCATGGAACATATAAAAAAACAATGTAACTTCACAATAATAATATGTGCGTTGGAGAAGAGGTTGGAAAATCCTAGCAGAGTGTAGTAGCTTTCAGAAAAGAAATTGCTGTCTAGTAACTAATTAATTGGTGGTGGTAGAGGGTGGTGGTGTTGGTTGTGTGGTGGTGGTGGTGGTGGCCGTGTTTGTGATGTGATGGGAAAACATCAAAGNACAATAATAATATGTGCGTTAGAGAAGAGGTTGGAAAATCCTAGCAGAGTGTAGTAGCTTTCAGAAAAGAAATTGCTGTCTAGTAACTAATTAATTGGTGGTGGTAGAGGGTGGTGGTGTTGGTTGTGTGGTGGTGGTGGTGGTGGCCGTGTTTGTGATGTGATGGGAAAACATCAAAGCTTCCGATCCAAAAATTAAAAAATAAATAAATAAATAAATAATTCAAAGTGGGTAAATTGCAAATTAGTCATTTCACGTGCCTTTGACCTTTTACTTAACGAGAAAACTAACGAGAGTTAGTGAACAGTGCCTCTCAGTGGCGGTTTTGCAAAAAACATAAACATTAGTGGGTTTTTTGCAACAAATTTCGTCTCGGTGTAATCCTTGCGTTTTCGGGAAACATTAGGGACAAAATTTGCAATTTACCTAAAATAAAAACAAGATTCGATTCATTTTCGATAATATGCATAAATTTAGAAACATGTATGGATATGTATAGTTGTTTGGAATATCGATAATGGCCGCATTAAGTAAAAATAATGAGCCAAGAAAAGGGAAGTTGACATGGTTGACTGGTTGTGGTTAATTGTGGTTTCATACAATGTAAAGCTGAACATGCATTGTTTTTATAAGGCAGATATGCAGTTCTTAAGGATGTTTCATACCAGTGGTTGAGGGTTTAGTGGTTCAAGTCCCTTCGTGAACATGGGTGTAGTGTAGCTGTGTATGTAGGTATAAGCATTTGCCGTTAAAAAGAAGGTTGTCACTTTTGATCAAATGTTTCTTGTATTTAAAACCATGTATATATTGTCTGTTTGGGTATCTTTACCCAAATTTTGTTCGAGCATATATAATTGCATAATGTTTCAATATGTGAGGCTAAACGAGTAAATGACTTGCATTATTAATACAGAGTAATAGTCTCCTGCCACAAATTCACCAGCTCTAAGTCCCAAATTTCTTTACTTGATCTTGATCCATAAGTAGTACGTAATACGTAGTAACTAACTAATTTTGACAATAAACACGGCATTCCTGTATTTCCTTCTAAGAGGTTGAAGTCTTTTCATTTTTTTGTCACTGGATTTATTTGTCTCATTTTTATAAAGAGGATTACAAAATACAGAATACAACAAGGAAATACGGAAGAAAAAAACCAAAAAATATATTGAGAAAAGTTTGGGGATATTATTATGCAAGGTAAAAAGGGGGTCCTTTTTCTAATAGTTTTGTTTAAATAATATTATAGGAATCACATAGCAACAAATCTGCTGTAGCACAGTTGCATATACTGGATCTAGCGATCTAGTTGTTTCGGCTCTTGCCACCGAGAGTCCCAGGTTCGAGTCCTGGCAGCAGAAACAACTTTATGGCCCATGCAGGTCTCGAACCTGCGACCTTCGCGTTATTAGCACGACGCTCTAACCAGCTGAGCTAATAGGCCAATTTGAAGTTTCATGACTTCATATCGACTTTAAAAAACAAAAAAAAAAAAAAAATACAGAAAAATGGTTTAAGATGGCTTGAAAGAACAGAAAAAATGGGGTGAGAGAGGCTCGAACTCAGGATCACTCTTATTGCTATGAGACCTACGCGCTAGCCAACTGCGCCACCACCCCTTGTGTTTTACTTCCTCTTAATTCGTTTATAATCATCCTTTATTATGTAAAGTAAGTTTAAGCAAAGGTAACAGTTGCCTGAAAGGCTAAATTCATTGCAGACTGCATAAAAGAAAAGAAAATGTCTGATAACAAAGTACTTTTAAGAAAAAGCTTTAGTTGCTCGATAGTTGAGATTTAAAAATATACGAGGACAGTATTTGGTTTCATAAGACATTAAACTATTTTGATTAAAACTAGTTTATAAAGGAAAACATGCTATAGTTTTAATTATATTTGGTAAACACGATATAAAACTATAGCATGATCAGTACATATGTGAATACACCAGCACCCTAACGTTTTCTTTCTAAACACCTTTAACTTTAAGGAATGGAGAACATGTAGGATTACGGTGATGTGATTCACCTGACATGCACATTTGATTACTTGTGCTAGACCAGCTACGAAATGTATCATAGTTTAATTTAACTTTCATTTTTTAACGTAAAGCAAGGATTAGTTTAGGTTTATGGTATGAGATAAGGCTAATCGTATGTTCGGTTTCCTTGTTTATAGTAAGAACCCTGAGATAAGAGTGTTTATGTAGAGCCGAGGTAACCCTCACACACAATTAGCACAAAAAACCCCTTTAGTTATGTCTCACATAATCACATGTAGGTGAACTCATGTATGATAATGTTAAAGCATTCTTGTGAACAAGGCAACCAATCATGCATAAATTTACAATTTCACATTGTATATGGTATATATAAATTTTGTAACTTTAATGCGACCATGCATATCAAGTAGGCAACTAAAGATTTAGAGCAATGAAGGTCTCTAACTTGCGACATTGGCGTTATTAGCACAATAGTATAACCACTCGCGGTAAGAAACGTTTTATGAATGACTGGTTGAACAATTGCCCTTGCTGATTTTCAGAAAAGATTACAATATATAGAAAGCACAAGAAAAAGCACAGGAGAAAAAAATAATAATAATAATAATAAAAAATAAAAAAAAGGTGTACAAATGCAAGAAAAAGGGGTCCTTTATAAATCTTTTGCTTTAAATATATTTACAGTAAACACATAGCAACAAAGTTTGCTGTAGCACAATAACCCAATTGAATTAATGAATGTTTTGGCTCCTCCTCGTGCTAGGAGTCCCAGGTTCGAGTCCTGGCAGCAGAAGGATCAGTTAAACAGCAAAAAAGATGGCCCATGAAGGTTCGAGTCTCAAACCTGAGACCTTCACGTTATTAATGGCATAATGTTTTCTGTTTATGATATATGGGTATATGAACAAAGTGGACACATTGGTTATCCTTTGAATTTTTCTATGTAGAGTATGTTTCTTGAGTAGCTGTTTTCACTCTTATTGTACTTCTTAGTTTATGTGATTTTCGGCTAAATGATATGATGGCATCTCATTTAAGAGGCACACATTCTTTTAGTAGTCGTGTGCTGTCATTGCTGCAGTTATTTTGTAAATAATTTCAGTCACCTCCTGGTGGAGGTTCATTGTCCTCAGCCACGTTAAAATTTTCATTACTCTTTTCTTTCTCAGGTGTTCCAAAGCGGAAATCCTGGTGCAGAACATATTGTCCTAACCAATATGAGTTTAGCATTGGATCGCATTTTGTCAGATGTGAAGGTTTGACTTGATTATGCATTTTGTTATGTCTGGCTTGCAGTGTTTTTGTACTTTAACTACTTTATCATTTTTTATAATGTGGTAACTAATTTGCAGGATCCATTTGAGTTCTCACCATATCACGAGGCTATCCGAGAACCTTTTAACTACCATATGTTTGTCCAAAATTACATCCCTCCTTTAATCAATTTCAGGTTAATTCACAATCTTTGTGTCATGATAGTATTCACTTAGATATTTCACAATGTGACAAGGCAAAACAACATAATGCACTTTAAAGAATGTAGCTCTCGGAGAAAATTCATAATAGCCTTGGCCCCTGTCATAAATTGTCTATTTCTTTACAACAAAATTTACTACTAGTAATAACTTTTTCCGTTTCAAATTGTATAATAATTCGTAATTGCTTGTCAGGGAGTCGTATTGTAAAATATCCAATATACACATAATTACCCTACCACATCACATTTAGGTACGAACACCCTTAATACCATATTTTACCAAACAAACCCTTATATAACAATACAATCAATATATTAATTTCATTAAACATTAAATCCAAACTTACAGAAATTAGCATCTTAGTCCTGAAAAGTTCCCATTTAATATACTTATTACAAGAGTCACCAAACAATATTTTCCCATACTCATAAATTACAAAACAGCCCCTAACTTGTATAATTCTAATCGGTTTAATAAAAACCAAATCACAAGCCCTAATTTTTCACCAAAACCCGAAAAAATATTGGCAACATACATTTTTATGAACCAGGTAAAAATTTGGTAAGACCCGAGTTTAGTTTGGCAAAAACCCCCTTCTTTCCTATTTTTTCCATAGCCGATTATAACAGAATTCACAAAGATGATTTAAAGCTCATAATTAACCAACAATTTGACAGATTGCATAATATCATTAGAAAGGCCAGAAAAATCAGATCTCATTTATAAATTGTTTCCCCCCGTATAGGGGGGGGGGGAACCCAAAAGGATCTTGAATTTACATGAAATTTTTTAGGTTTTTGGTTTCTTAAATCGTTATAGCCTTATTAACATGCATGGATCATTTTATGATTTTATTAACAGTAATTAATAGATTAAAGAGGATTAAAAAAATACCAATTGTTGGAGCGAAAAGAATGATCTTGAACGAATTTCCCCTCTCTCGCAAAAGACGAGAAACCAAAAATGAGACGAACATCCGTCATCCGACAGCCTCACACTATTTCCACCGATGCTATTTTTTTTAGGTTAGAAAACGTCCAAAAAAATACCAAGATGCCTCTAAAAAGTTTGGACCCCGGTTGATTTTTAGGGTTAGTGTATTTATGTTTGGGAAAGGAAATAAAGTTATAATTATAGAAGGAGGGAAGAATTTTTCGGCGGAGATTTAGCTAGGGAGGACCAAAACCGAAATAAAGTTCCCAATGTACATGCTTATCTCCTTGTATTTGTATTATTGACAATTAAGTAAATTAAAACGGACCTTAAAGAATGTTCCAGCGTGCACATAATTTTTGTGATCAAAATGTTGCAAAATTCATACAAAAGATTATGATCATATTTACCATCCAAATTTGAATTATTGCCATATAATACTTTATTTAGTTTAAATTACAAGGCATTTTATTGCATTGCCAAATTTAAATCTAAGA
>LBNU01008263.1:1569-18613 GCA_014162995.1 Artemisia annua
CAATTGGCAGAGATGGCCCCTCAAGCGTCTTCGTTTCCTTCTATTAAAGCCACAACTACTTGTATAACATATATAAACACTGGCCAGACCTAGGCCCCTTTGTTACTTGCCATTATATTATATAACTACATTAGTCATACTGGGTTGACTATAAATTGCACTTACGTCGGGGTTGGACTAAAACCTGTAGGCATTTATTGACTTAGCCAACCCCATAAGGCTTTATCCATTTATCTAGGGTGCTGGGCGCCAACCACCCGGGAAACGGGTGCTAACAGATCGATAGACCTCTGCTGGCCGATCCCAGTTGATCAAACTTAAGTGTACCATAGAGTAGTGACTGCGAGTCGCCTAATTACCTCACTGCTAGCAGGCCGAGATCTCTCATTTGCTGCTGCTGCATGGTGCTCCGGTACCAGTCTAAGGCCTACCAGAAAGCACTTGGAACGCAGTCAAGAGGCGGTCTTGGTCTTTCGGTATCTCCAAGGAACTATTCACATGGGTCTATGGTATACTAAGGACACCGCTATGGCACTCACGGCCTATTTAGATACAGTCTATGCGGGGTGTCAAGATACTCGTCGAAGTACATCAGGAGGTGCTCAATTTCTGGGAGATAAGCTAGTAAGCTGGTCATCTAAGAGGCAAATGAGTACATCGATATCCTCCACAGAGGCTGAATACACTGCCATGTCTTCGTGTTGTGCTCATCTTTTGGATGAGATCTCAACTATCGGACTATGGCTTTGCTTACAACAAGATTCCTATGTACTGTGATAACAAAAGTGTCATTGCTCTTTGCTGCAACAACGTCCAACACTCCCGATCAAAGCACATTGATATCCGACATCACTTCATCAGAGAACAGGTTGAGAAAGGTTTGGTGGAACTTTACTTCGTGAGGACAGAGTTTCAGCTGGCAGATATCTTTACTAAGGCACTTCCGAGAAAACGGTTTCAATTTATTCTCCCACGACTTGGCATGAAGAGTCTGACACCAGAATCCCTCAAATGTCTTCAGGAAGAAAATGAGGAGTGATGGATTTTATATATCCTTGTACATATTAAAAAAATGAAATAAAATAGAAAAATATAAAACCAACAAAAACCATAAAAATTTGCAAAACATAAAAAACTCCAAAAATATTCTTCTCACGACAAGTCTCTCGTATAATCAATAGTATGTACGTTTCTAGAAATGTCATTCAATAATGACACGGAAACATACATATGCTTGAGCTAGAGTTTTTATATTTTTTTAATAATAAAGTTTTCTAAACATGTCGTTTCTCAAAATTTTCTATCAAAATGGCTTGCTATTACTTCATATAGCAACCAGGTTTACAAGATCAGGAAAAAAGTCGCCAAAAAGACGGTTGTTCCTAACAACGGGTGAGGTTCACCCGGGCATGGATTACCTTACATCTGTGCACCCTCGATCTAATGTACATTTCAGTGCATTATTTCTTGATTAATTATTGTTTTTCATTAAAGTTTTGCGCCAGTACCGATAATATATAGAGCAATTTTGTTTTCATGTACATCAATAGATATTGCTAAAGGTGTTGATAACCGAAGATGTTAACATATGCCTCTTGGCTATGGTACTATGGTACTAGAGGCGGAGCCACGTACTGACTAGTGGGGGCGATCCCTTGATGAAACTCTCGCGGACACACAAAATTATGTAAAAAAAACATCAAAATAGTAGAAAAAAGTTTAAGTACCCTCGGCATAATAATCTGAGTGCCCTCCCAGTCAATTGATTACAAAAAATCGGAGACTCAAATTGGATGGTGAAACCGTTATCTGCAGTTTGTTGGTCGGAAAAAGTGGAATTAGAAGGTGGGGAAGTGGGTCTGTGGGGGATTGGTAAAGTGAGTACCAAAAAGTTACTAATAATTTCCTGATTTTTATAATGTGGGCCTTCCATGAAGTATACACAAATACACAATACTACTATTACTTTGATCGATATAAGATCACACGGTGCAATAACTTGGAGCTCGGCGTTATCCTGAGTTGGACAGCGTTAAAGCTGTGTTATCATACCATTGGTTGGCGTTATCGTGCTGCGTTGAGGTGTGCGTTGCTGTGGTAACGTGCGTTACAATGGAGAAGAGGACAAAAAAATTACAAAACCACCCCATACGATTTTGTTTTTGTGTAGTGTTTGTGTTCTTGAGTGTGTGTGTTTGTCACTGTGTGTGTATATGTGTGTACAGCGTTGCCTGACTTGATGATACATAAGTTAACTTTGCAGTTTAGTCCCTGTGGTAGTGTGGTTTTTATATNTTTTTTTTTTTTTTTTTTTTTTTTTTTTTTTTTTTTTTTTTTTTTTTTGTATTGTAATTTTAAAGTTCATTAATGAAATATTAGGTTGTTGAAAAAATGAAATAGTTAATGGGTTAATTTTTAAACTGTAAATTTTTAAAATATGGGTCCCAAGAGGTGGTGTTATGATAAGAGCACAAGGTATAGTAACCTTGAGTTAAGTCATAACACCGCGCCAGGTCAGCGCCACATCAGCTTTAACATTTTAACATTAACACTAAAAAAACACCCCTTATCATAACACCACCATAACACCACATTTTGGGCCCCACTTTTCTTTAAAAAATAAAATTTACAAATTCAACCCCTAAACTATTTTTTTTTTTTGAACAGCTTGTTAGTTGTTAGTGGTTCAGGTAACAGTGACATCCAATTGAACAGCATAAATAACATAACATTAAAACTAATACTTCATTTAATAAATAACATAACAATAAAACTTAAACATTGAAAGCTGCTTAACACCTTTAGACAAACACATACTGTTTGAGGGGCCAAAGTGTACTTTTTTTTAATGAAAACTGCTTAACGCAGCGTTACCATGGCAACGCCAGGCTCAACACCGAGCCTTAACGTCGAAACACGGTGTAGTAACGTGATGATAACGCCGGCCACGTGGGCATAACGCCACCACCGGCGTTATTATATCTTGTACTTTAAGGGATTTTTTTGATGTTAATGTTGAAATGTTAAAGCTGATGTGACGCTGACATGGCCGGGTAAGTGATAACTTGAGTTATTATACCCCATGCTCTAATAGAAATATTAGTGTAATAAATTTATCTTCCGTTACTTTATTAAGTTTATTTTAATTAATCTGTTTCGTGATATTTCATAAGTTAAGACATTGCCATACTGACGTTACCTGAAATATTCAAATTGCTTTTCATGAGTCACTTTATTTTGGTGCATACCAATGGACAAATCACACCATTCATCTAGTTTGATCTAATGGTGGGGATTAACCTAAGATTTAATATGGAAAACCTAAATCCATGTTTTCCCCCTGTTTCTTTGTTTTTTGTCTTTCTTATTATTCTCTCCTTTTTCTTTTCTTTTTCTATTTTTTCTACTCAAATTTTTTTTTTCTTTTTCTTTTCTTTTTCTATTTTTTCTATGATATAAGATTATTTGAGGACTAAATATTTTTTACATACCAAGGGACTAATCTCCACCATTCATCTTCCCTCCATCTTTATTTGATCTAATGGATGAGATTAATTCCAACAATTTAAAAAACCCACTTTCATCATCTTTTTTCAAATATTAATATCTTTCAAACCGTTAATCATTAAGCGAAAAAAAATATAACGTTACGACGAGCATTTAATTATCTTTCTATAGATATGCATTGTGATATACTTTCGACAAAAAAAAAATTTTCGTTTTTTTCACGTTTTTTTTCGTGGCCGAAAAAATCACATATGATATATCATATATGATATTACATATCATATATGATATATCATACATGATATGTAATATCATATATGATATATATCACATATGATATTTTTCGGCCACGAAAAAAAAACGTGAAAAAACGAATTTTTTTTTTGTCGAAAGTATATCACAATGCATATCTATAGAAAGATAATTAAATGCTCATAGCGATGGTATAATTATTTTCGCTTAATGATTAACGGTTTAAGAGATAATTAAATTGTAAAAAATGGGTGAAATATTAACTGCTTTTAATCTCAACCATTGATTTTTTTTTTAGATGGATGGTGGGGATGAGTCCCTTGGTATATGAGGAATGTTTGGTTTTTTAAATAACTCAACTCTTTTTCTATTCAACGTTTTTTTTCTTTTTTTTTTGTAATTCACTTTTTTTTTCTAATTCACTTTTTTTTAATAATTCATTTTTTGAGTTCACTTTTTTTCTTCTTTTTTCCCACTTTCATACGTTTTCATCTGTTTCTTATGTTTTCACACGTTTTCATCCGTTTTCGTACATTTTTGTCTGTTTTCATACATTTTTGTCTGTTTTCTTACGTTTTGGTCCATTTTCGCCAGTTTTCATACGTTTTTGCTCGTTTTCTTACGTTTACGCTCGTTTCATACGTTTTTTTTTGTTTTCATACGTTGTCGTCCTTTTTCTTACGTTTTTGCCCGTTTTCGTCTGTTTTCTTACGTTTTCATATGTTTTCGTCCGTTTTCATACGTTTTCGTCCGTTTTCGTTCGTTTTCATCCATTTTCTTTCGTTTTCGTCCATTTTTCATACGTTTTCGTCCGTTTTCTGACGTGCTTTTACGCTTTCATACGTTTTTGTCCGTTTTCATACATATTCGTCCGTTTTCTTGCGTTTTCATCCGTTTTCGTCCGTTTTCATACGTTTTCACACGTTTCCGTCCGATTTCTTACGTTTTCATTCGTTTTCATACGTTTTCGTCCGTTTTCATCAGTTTTCTTTCGTTTTCGTCCATTTTTCATACATTTTTGTCCTTTTTCATATGTGTTGTTATGCTTTCATACGTTTTCATCCATTTTCATTCATTTTCGTCAGTTTTAAAGGCTCTTGGCCGTTTTTAGATGTTTTCATACGTTTTTGAATATCACAAGAGATATTCTGTGATATTCAGAATATCACAAGTGATATTCCGTGATATTCTGAATATCACAAGTGATTTTTTAAGTATCACATGTAGGGATGCCAAAAGCACCCGAAACCGATGGGGAAAACCGAAACCTGAACCTGTTGGGTCGGGTTCGGGGGCGGGTTGGCGGGTTTGGATGCGGGTTTAGGTATTGATAAATTTTTTTAGCCGGGTACGGGTTCGGTGACGGGTTCTGGTAATACCCGCCCAATTACCCGTACCCGTACCCGTACCCGTATCCATTTACCCGAATCTATACCCGCTTTATTGATATTATAATTAACTGGAATATATTTATATATAATTTATTCTATTATATTTTTTATATAAGTATCTCTATTACATAGCACATTTTATTTTGTATATGAATTATTCAAAAGCGTTAGATCGTTTGATACGATATTCATTTTCTTTAACTTTTTAAAAAATTGAATATATTAAAGTGTTTTCCTTTATTTTCTCGGTGGATTTTAGTGTGACTAATCTTAATACCGTCATTTTGTCCATATAATATTCAATTGGGAATAACAGATACCCGTAAGGAAACCCGAAAAACCGATGGATAATATTAAACGGGTATCTGACGGGTAATGGGTCGGGTACGAGTTTGGATATTATAAACGGGTGTGGGTACGGGTTCACTAAAACCCGCCCCGAACCCGACCCATTGCCATCCCTAATCACATGTGATATTCTTTGATTTTCTGAATATCACAAGTGATATTTTGAGTACAACAAATGATATTCTGAATATCATAAGTGATATTCTGTGATATTCAGAATATCACAAGTGATATTCTGAATATTAAAAGTGATTTTCTGAATATCACAACTGATTTTTAACTAATGTTTTGTAACATGAAAATCACAAGTGATATTCAGAAAACCACAAGTGATAGATATTCAGAAAATCACAAGTGATACGTTGAATATCAATTGTGATATTCAAAAACGTATGGAAAACGTAAGAAAATGGACTAAAACATAAGAAAATCACAAGTTATATTTAGAAAATCACAAGTGATATTATGAATATCATTTGTAATATTCAGAAACGTAAGAAACACATGCGAAAACATAAGAAAATGGACGAATACGTATGAAAATGGACAAAAACATATGAAGCGTAAAAGCACGTAAGAAAACGGACAAAAACGTATGAAAAATGGACGAAAATAAAAGAAAACGGACGAAAACATATGAAAACGAACGAAATCAGACGAAAACGTATGAAAATGGGCGAAAACGTAAGAAAACGGACGAAAAAGTACCAAAATAGACGAAAATGTATGAAAGCGTAAAAGCACGTCTAGAAACGGAAAAAAACGTAAAAAAATGGATGAAAACGAACGTATTAAAATGAACGAAAACGTACGAAAACGAAAGAAAACATAAGAAAACAGGCGAAAACGTATGAAAACGGACGTAGACAGGCAAAAACGTAAGAAAACGAACGAAAACGTATGAAAACATAAAAAATGGATGAAAACGTAAAAAACGAACGAAAACGTATGTAAACGGACAAAAACGTCTGAAAACGTATATAAACGCATGAAAACGGATGAAAGCGTATATAAACGAACGAAAACGTTTGAAAATGGATGAAAACGTATAAAAACGAACGAAAACAGACGAAAACGTTTGAAAAGAGACGAAAACGTAAAAAACGGACGAAAAAGTTTGAAAACGGACAAAAACATATAAATATGTATGAAAACGGACAAAAACGTCTGAAAACGGACTGAAACGTATATAAACGTATGAAAAGGGACGAAAACGTATAAAAACGAATGAAAACATTTGAAAACGGTTGAAAACGTGTAAAAATTGACGAAATTGTTTGAAAGTAGATGAAAGCTTAAAAAACGGACGAAAACGTTTGAAAACAGACGAAAACGTATAAAAACGGACGAAAACGTATGAAAGCGGAGGGGAAAAAAACGTTAATTATAAAAATAAAAAAAATAGAAAAAAAGACAAAAAAAAAACGTGAATTTGTAAAAAAGACAAAAAAATAAATAAAAAAACATGAAAAAAGTGAATTACAAAAAAACAAAAAAAAATGAAAAAAAAAAAAGAAGAAAAAAAAACGTTAATTAGAAAAAATAGACAAAGACATAGAAAAAAAAGACAAAGAAAAAGGGGGGAAAACATGGACTTAGGTTTCCATATTTAATCTTAGGTTAATCCCACCATTAGATCAAACTAGATAGATGGTGGAGATTTGTCCCTTGGAATGCTCCAAAATAAGAGTATGCATTTGAACTTTTCTAACTTTTCATACGATTTGTCCCATGTTTAATTTCTCTGAGTCACTTTATTTTAGAAATTCAAAAATCCCTGCATACCGAGGGATATATCCTAACCGTTGGATCAAAAAGACAAACTGTAACACCCTAATCCAAAAAGGGCTAAAGTGTAACATTATGGAGTCAAATCAGAATACAAGTGAAACGGAGATACAATACTAATACAAAACTTACAAGGGTTACAAAGGAAAACAAAACAAAGTACAAGGTACAAAAGTGCAACAACAATACTAAGCCCAAAACAAAACTACTTCTAAACATCTCTAAGTCCAGCAAGTATCTAACAGGGTGAAGTCTTCTAAGCCTAAAAGCAAAACCTTCGTCCATAACCCAGCTTCCTACTAAACCTGCCGCATGGAAAAGGAAGCGGCTGAGCATAAAAAGCTCAGTGAACAGATATCAACAAATAACAAAGCAATACAATAAAGTTAGGAATAATCAAAGGAATATGAAGATGGATTACATATGGTGTCAAATGGTTAATCAAAAGATATCAAGGTTAAAGGTAAGATGTAATGTATGTAGAATCAGTATTTTACCCCAGGCCTAATCAATATACAATCCAATCCAATAGGAACCCAATATGGAGTGATCAACTCCCAATATGTGAGGGGTTGCAATGCACGCATACCCAGTCACCAAACAATGTAATATATATCCATATAGTCAATATAGTAGTTACAATCAAACAATCAATAAATCAATCAAATCTAGAATGCATCCATACGGCCTTGCAGGCCAATCATAAGCATAGCAGTAGTCGATAACAAAATCAGGGACGGTGTGGTACATCTCTCCAACCACACTAGAGTACATAACATTGGTGCATCAATGCTATGGTTGTGGCTACTCCATAACAAGTAATACCTGGGTAAATACTGAAGGGTCAAGTAGTCAAAGTTCAATAACAAAGTGTAAGTGCCAAGTCATAATCAAAGGTTCAATGTCAGAGGTTCAATATCAAAGGTTCAGTATCAAAGGTTCAATATCAAAGGTTCAGTATCAAAGGTTCTATATCAAAGGCGTAATATCAACGGGTCAAAATGGAGAGGTCAAAGCCAAGGTTCCAATCCACAGGGTTCATTATTCCAAGTTCCAAAGTCCTATAGTTCATGATTAAAAGGGTCATAATGAGAGTTTAAAACAAAAGATCAATTTAGCAGGTTCTCATCACTTGTTTAAAAGGTTCGTAGTACAATCCCATTTAAAAGGTTTATAACAAAAGTTCATTTAGAAACGATCTTCCAAAAGATGACATTTATAAAGGTGATTCTTTAATAACAGTTTTCACAAGATATTCTTTAAAAGTGGTCTTCATGAATTTATAAAATCCCATATAAGATTAGTCTTAAATCATATTAAAAGTGTCGTTATAAAATAATTTCTCCTTTAAATGTTTCCATGTCATAATTTTAAGAAAAGAGATTTCACCTCCCGTTATAATATCCCAAAGAACATTCAAAGTCCCCCAAGGGTTCAAAGGTTGAGGTCACGAAAGGTTATCGGACAGGTCATGTCAACACCATACCATAAGAGTCCAAACGAATAACAATTGGATCACAATACCGGTGGAACACATCAATCATAGAGCCAAGTACGAAGGATCATAACCAAGACCAAACGGAATCATAACACGATAACAAATCAAAGACAAAGTTAAGAGAGAGAAAGTGTGCACTCTTGCTGAAAGAGTACGGAATATCTGTACCTTAGTCCAAACGCAAAAGCAAGGTCACAATCAAACAAAGAGAGTCGGATCACTCCCGCTTCACCGAACCTAGAAGAGAATGGATACGAATCAAGAAGAGTCCAAATCACGTAAGTTGCCTCTTTTAGTTATCTTTACATTTTTAGTAGCTTTCCATATTTAGCAGCTTTCTGTTGGACCCTTTAATGTCTTAGACGCAAAAGAATTATGTAAATGGGTCAAAAATAAAGCCTGCTATTTTTTTCTGGTTTGGGCCAAGTGCTATCAAACCCAATAGATAGTATAAACGGTTATTTAGATAGGTTACAACATTGTAGAAAGTCACAACGTTTATTATTTGTGAATCGGTGCCAACCCTACATAAGCAACGATTCATCTCTTATATATAGGTTTAGGATTCTCTGTAAAAATCAACCCATTCGATTATTCAATATCAATATAAAGGGTTCAACCCATATACCTTCCTGTCCTATTTTATTCGACTCTATTTTGCATGATAGCATGATTGTTTGTTTGATCAATTTCGATCCTGGAAACCCACACAACCTGTGTAATAATTGGCATCAGAGCCTAGGGGATCAAACAACACCCAAATCATGTCTTTACAATAATCATTCAAGATTCAGAGAAGCCTTTTAAAATCGCAGAAGAAAAGAAAGCAACCATGGATATAATGGATGCAATTTGAAGAGGCTTGTTGGTTTTTTCCTTTTGCTTCACCAACAAAAGTCATGAAGATATTTTTGAAGAAGATACTTGGCCTGTCAAGAACATGGCAATAAGATCAAACCTGCTACAATCTCTATTTGAATGTTTTTTTGTTGTTATTACAACACGACAAGGGTTTCACATGTGAAGACAGAAGAATTTGTCTCACAAGGCAAGAGATATGGCCATGAAGATCAAAAAGATCAAAGAAGTGAACCAACTGATTTCAACATTCATGGGAAGAAGAAGATTGAGCATTTTGGATTTTTTTTTAGATCTTAAATAACAAGTATCTAACAAAGAAGATAGAAACAACATCAAGGACAAAGAAAAGGAAGACAAGATTGAAGATATCAGTTTCAAGAATTTGAAGTAAGCATGGAAAAGAAAGAAACTGAGAAGAAGACTTTGGCATCTCGACATTAGGGAGGAACTGTTGGACCCTTTAATGTCTTAGACGCAAAAGAATTATGTAAATGGGTCAAAAATAAAGCCTGCTATTTTTTTCTGGTTTGGGCCAAGTGCTATCAAACCCAATAGATAGTATAAACGGTTATTTATATAGGTTACAACGTTGTAGAAAGTCACAACGTTTATTATTTGTGAATCGGTGCCAACCCTACATAAGCAACGATTCATCTCTTATATATAGGTTTAGGATTCTCTGTAAAAATCAACCTATTCGATTATTCAATATCAATATAAAGGGTTCAACCCATATACCTTCCTGTCCTATTTTATTCGACTCTATTTTGCATGATAGCATGATTGTTTGTTTGATCAATTTCGATCCTGGAAACCCACACAACCTGTGTAATACTTTCTATTTTAGGTAACTTTCCATATTTAGTAACTTTCCACTTTAAGTAGTGTAAGCATTTTAGAAGACTTTCTATTTTTAGTAAGTTTCTTTATTTAGAAGGTTTCCAATTTTAGAAGGTACGGTATCCATAAATAGTACTTTTCATAAATAGCAGGTTTCCATAGTTAGCAGATTTCCAAAATTAGCAAGTTTCCATATATTAACATAGTCATAAAAGTTAGTTTTATCATTAAATCAAGTTCCCATGTTCACATAAGTCAAGGATTTCATTTTATACACGTTTTTCGAAATTAGGGTTTCTTAATGTTATTTAATATGTTTTAGGGTTAAAAGTGTCAAAATAACAAGTTAAGGGTCACAAATGAAAATATTCTCATTATAACACATCAACATAAGTCAAGAATGCCAAATATGTGAATTTTACACTTTACACCCTTTAGTTTACAAAGTTATATAATAATCCTTTAATTATCCCATTTTCCATATTAACCATTAACTAATATAATTCAACACATAAGTCACATAGCTTTACAAAAATGTCACAAACAGCCCCTACCTCATTTTTAGGTCGAAACATGCCTCATATATCCATATTTACATTTTTAGTCCCTCTAGTTATCATATTTACAATTCAAACCTTTTTAATTATCTAATTAACATATAAACCACATAATTAACCAAATAACCACATAAGTCCACATATTACCACAAAATGACAATTCTAGCCCCTTTATTTTAATTAGGCCGAGATATACAAAATGACAAAGACAACCCTTAAGTTCTATTATTTACCAAATAAGTCCTTTTTGATATTTAATTAACAATTACAACCATGTTTAATTTAAATTAACACTTATAACCCTTAATTATCAAAAGTATACCATTTCAGCCCTTAATATAATATCTATTCAAAACAGCCCCTTTAATTTCATAATTTTACAAAACACACCCCCTTAATTTTATTAAATACAAATCGAATTAATATAAATTATATAATTAACATTTAAACCTCCAAATAACAAAATTTACACAAAACACCCTCATTATCATTTTATTCAGACTCCCCTGGTCTAAAATAACTTACAAAAATATCCCTCAAGTTTATAAAATTAAAAAACATACCCTACACATTTTAAAATCCAATCGATATTACATTTAATTAACAAACCCTAACCCTAAAATTGACCAATCATTACCAATAATTAATTTGACCTTAAACACATTCATTATATCAAATAAAAATATCAAAACCCTAACCTTAGTATTTATGCCCCATTTTATTCATATATTTCGATCAGATTGACAAAAAATAAATCAAAAGAATTATCATAAGCTTCAAATAATTGTAACCACATTTTATACATGTTATATACACGTAATGACACAGTACAAAAATCATATATAGCCACAAAAATTCATATAGGCCGATTGTATAATTAAAATATTTTTAGGGTTTTTATTTCATTTTAATTCGTATGGCCAAAATAATGTGTATGGATCAAATTCATGATTTTATACAGATTACAAAGGGTAAAAGGGATGATATAAAAATACCCAAAGTGGTTGGATTGCTAAAAACAAGGAGAACCAATTTTCCTCTTCTCGGCTACAATATACGAACCAAAAAATGTACACGAACCCCCAATCACTCCACTGCCTTCACCACTATTTTTATCAACCTCTATGGCTTATAACACGTCCAGGAAAAATAGGTTGGTGCCTCATAAAAGTTTCTAGCCGTCATATGGATTTTTGGTTGTTTTAGGGTTTTAATTTGGTAAATAGGGGAAAATGGTTACAAACCATGTACATAAGGAGGAGGGGAAGGGAATTTCGGCCAACTGAGGGGGAAATAAATCAATTTCATGATTTTCTTCAATTTCCATACTTAGCTTGGTGTTTATCTTTAATTTATCATTTTAATTAAAATATATACAAAGTTAATAATTAAAATCGGATCCACACATATTATCAAAATGTAACAAATATTTTTAGGACACTTTATAAATAGTGTAATGCTCATGAAAAATTATTATATATCATATATTGCTAGTTTTCAAGTGTTTGGGATTTATTTGGGATTTTATATAAGTGTTTTATTGAATTTTGAAGCATTAGGGGCAGTTCGGTCATTATGCACATTTTGAAATTTTGGGTTTTACACAAACTTTAATAATAAAAAACACGGAGGGACTAGTTTTGTAGTTTCGTCATTCTCTAACCTCACCAACCCCTACACAAACCTGATCATTATCCAAATTTACTATCCACAACATCTCACTTTCTCTCTCTAACCAAACTCAAAACTACCAAAAAAACTCAAAATCAAACCTATTTTAACTGTTAATATAAAAAAACAACACAATAATGAAATAATCGACGAGTGTACAAGCAGATACATGAAAATAAACGGTTCAAAATGAACCTAATGAGTATCAAAATGATGGTACGGTGATTCAAACTGCTTATTTTATTGTTATATTGTGCTTATTTATGATTTGGTGCTTATTTATCAATGTTATTGCTATTTATCAAAGAATGATACATAGGACTGATATAACAAGTTTTGTATATATCGATGCACACCAAGTGTTTGATGAAATGTGTGAGTGACAAATATTTGATGATCTTGTTATCCAGTCATGCAATTTTGCTTATTAATTAAGCTGTTAGTTTTTTTTTGTTTTTTTAACTGCATTGGAGTGATATTTTTACTTCAGATTGATGTTTTAAATATGCTTTGTATCATATGTATAGTATCACCAGTGATATAACAGTTGTAGTAAACTTATTCTGTTTTTCGTAGTATAACATCTGTGATGATGAACAGTTGTAGTGGTTTTATTCAGTTTTTGGTAGTATATCACCTGTGATAATGAGCACGTGTACTGATAACTAGTATATCTGATGTGAGTTGTAGTGTGTGTATATATTCTCGTTTAACATGAGAGATTGAATGTTTGCTTTTTGAAAAAAATGTAGAAGCTGATATTTATGCACATCTGGACACGATAGAAGCTTTAAACGGTTAGTTTATGTTAATAAGGCTTTAAACATAAAAATTGCATACAATGTGTTGGTATCTAAAAAGAAAATTGTAAATGCAATTCTAGTGACAAGCGATTTTTTGAAACCATCTCCAGATATTGATAAAAGTAAAGGTATATTGTAAACATAAGCATGTCTCCTTTTCGTATTGCCTGGTTTCTCAGTTGTATCACAGGTGATATCACATTTGATATCATAAGTGATATCACAGGTGATATCAAATGTGATATCACAGGTGATATCACCTGTAATATCACAGGTGATATCACCTGTAA
This sequence comes from Artemisia annua, assembly GCA_014162995.1. Lineage (NCBI taxonomy): Eukaryota > Viridiplantae > Streptophyta > Magnoliopsida > Asterales > Asteraceae > Artemisia > Artemisia annua. Next base: position 15,376 of record LBNU01008263.1, read on the forward strand.
TATCACATGTGTGTCAACTTTCTTTTATTTGTTGAATCAGTTGTGGTAATGGAGGATCTTATGGTATCACAGGTGATATCACAATCGATATCAAAGTTGTTTGAGCTTCTTAAATTTGTTTGTGGAGCTGTTGTGCTTTTTTGAACCACAACTGCAGTTGTTGTTGATTCTTCGTTTGATGGAGTCGTTTTTTTGCAAATTGCAATCACAAATAGTTTGGTGATATTGTCTCTTTTTATGCCACATACAAAACGAAAAAGTATGCTTTTTAATTTGTAATATCTCCAGTGATATTTCATTGTCTTTTGTACATTTTGTATATATTATCACCTGAGATATTTCTTTTTCCAGGTACATGATGGTTTTTGTGCCTTTTACTGCAATTGACAATCACTGACAATCACAGGAGATGTGTTATTGTTGGTTCTGGCCTGCTTAAGAACGAAACTGTTGAATCTTATGTATGGTTACTCCAAGCATTCAAGAAAGCTTTTGTGCGTTATCTGAATATCATTATAACTGGTCAAGATGGTGCTATGCGAAAAGCAATTGCAGCGGAGCTTCCTGGTTCCATGCCCCGTCTTTGTCATAAATTAGAAGTTATATATCTCTTGTGATAAATAGTTGGAATTAATTTTTATGAGGTCTTTAATAGTTTATGGAATATGTGTCATTTATTACTTGTGATAAAGCATGAAAATGAATGAAATGATTACAACGTTTATGTAGTTACTTGTTTTTACTTGGTAATTTTTGCTTTTGTGATATTATTCTTTAATTGATATATATGTTGACTTTTTTTTTTGCTGAATCAGAATAGGATTTTGTGAGTACTTGTGATATTATTTCTTCTCACAAATAATGATTATTTTCTTCCTCGACTCAGGTGGAATTAAGTCCATTTTTCAATGCCTCAATATATATAGTTGTTCTGGGATACATATGACATTACAATTCTTGAGCACACAAAATATGTGTCGACATAGAATCCCACAACGAACACAAAGCTGACAAACAAGCTACTAAACTATCTTGTTTGTTAAGCAACACCTTCATCAAAACAAACAAAACACATAAAAAAAGATATGAAACAGAATATCACAAGTGATACTACACATATGATGCAAAACAGATTTAAAAACACTTTAATATCACAAGTGATACTATACATATGAAACAGAATATCACAAGTGATACTACACATATTGTACTACACATATGATGCAGAACAGATTTAAGAATCAAACCCAAGTGTTGCATAATTTTTAACAGAATATCACATATAAACATCAAAATCAAACCAAAGTGTTGCATCATTTTTAATAGAATATCACAAGTAATACCAGATACAAGAACTGTATGAATCACAAAAATCATAATAATATAATAGATAAGTAATAAAATAGCAGCACACCGATCCACGCGGCCACCACCATAATACCCCCCCATAATAATAATAATAAAAATAAAATAATAAATTAATGATAAATAATCAAAATAATAATACATATAATAATTATAGTAATAATAATTAATGAGATAAAGAAAAATAATATAATGCGAATCGCGAATGCGGAATTTAGCTAATGCTAATTAGACAATAATAATAGAGTAGAGGTGTGATAATAATAATAATAATATATAAGCTGCAATAATAATAATAATAATAATTCAATAGGAGGAGGAATAACTAATAATAACCTAATCAGCTGGAATAAGTATATAATAATAATATACCCAGGTAACAGATACACAATGAAGCAGATGAACGGGTAACAGGATAGCGAGATAGGAGACAGGGACGAAGCTATCAGGAGCCAACTAAACAATACAATGAGACAGATAATACCATAGGATAGACTAACTAAGTGACGGGATGACCATAATAATAAGTAAAATCTATCATGAAGCCTCAACGGATCAATAAATAGACGTAGATAGATAATAATGGAGTAATACCATAGATACGATGGGAATAATAATAGCATGAGACCATCAGAGTAATAAGCGGGTGCGAGGATATGCTCGAGAGTTAGTGGCATAACATAGATGTGAATGCGAATGCGAATGCCACTCAGTGGGGCGGAATGGAGTCAGATTTAGCGATATGGGATCTATTAAGCGAGTATGCATTATTTCTTGCGAGTATGGGTTATTTCTTGGTAGTTATAGTTCAAGTTCAGCGAGTTATGGAATCAATGAGTTTTTAGCGTAAAAGAGGTTACGATAATAATACGATCGAATCTAAACGTATAATAGTAATGAATGAATAATAATAATAATAGGATAATAACTAATAATAATAATAATCATAATAATAATATTAATAGTAGTATAGATAATAATGAGAGGGTGCGTAATGACGTCAGATAGGCACTCGCGATAACTCAGGATGGACGATGCGAATCAGATAAGATGGTAAGCTACGAAGAGAGGTGCACGATAATAATTGCTAATAATAGGAGCTAGGATAATCAGGACTAATACAGTAGATAGGGCTCAGCGATAGGCTAGAGTATCGGAGCGATACGGGATAATCAATCAGATACGTGGAGGATAATGGAATAATAAGTGGTAGGGGAGTACAGTGAATGGGGTGAATAGGCGGCGCACTCACGCTGCAGTCGGGGATTAATAAATATAGAAAATAATGGAAGGGTGCAAGTATAGTGATATCAAGTAGATCAAGTAATCGCGACTGCGCCGCTCGGCAGTTGTGTGTGGTGCGGAAATAGCTAATGCTAATAACAAGTAGCCATCCGGGTTACATAATAATTGGTAGGATAGAAAGTAATTAGTTTTAAAGTGTTTGTGTGGGCGAATTATGGCGGAGGTAATATATTTCAACGTGTGTAGCCCAAAATGCTCTGAATCCACAATTTTGCCAGTATCTTCTCGACAAATGGCACTCTGGAGGTCGCAAAAAGGAGACTCACTTCATATTGCTTCGTGTGGTTCCGATATCCTGGGCTGGACAGACTAATGAGCCAGAACCGTTACAGGTTGCTATTATGTTAGTGGCTAGGCGTCCCTCTTTTCTCTGTTCAATGCCCGTGCTCAGCTTGCTCTAAGGTTTTTCACGGGATATCTACGGGGACCATGTGAGTCGTGTACTGGCAGCTATTGGTATTAAACTCGGCACAACCCCCGCCCCCCCCCCCTCCCCCCCACCCCCCCGCCCCGCTCCCCCCCCACGCACAAACCATGGTGCGTGATTACTTCTATTCTCTCTTTTTTT
>LBNU01008263.1:19770-61495 GCA_014162995.1 Artemisia annua
TATTATTACAATTATTATTATTATTGTTATTAGCATTAGTATTCGCATTCGCATTCGCATTCGCATTCGCATTATTATTATTATTACTATATTATTATTATTATTACTATATTATTATTATTATTATTATTATTATTATTATTATTATTATTATTATTATTATTATTATTATTATTATTATTATTATTATTACAATTATTATTATTATTGTTATTAGCATTAGTATTCGCATTCGCATTCGCATTATTATTATTATTACTATATAATTATTATTATTACTATATTATTATTATTATTATTATTATTATTATTATTATTTTTTTTTTATTATTATTATTATTTTTATTATTATTATTATTATTTTTTTTTAATACTCGCTAACCCAACCCATACTCGCAATTGATTCCATACTCGCTGAACTTGAACCCATACTCGCAAGAAATAACCCATACTCGCAAGAAATAATGCCATACTCGCTAACTAGATCCCATACTCGCTAAACTTGAGCTCATTCGCATTGGCATTCGCATTCGCATTAGCATTATTGTTATTANATAAACACAAGATATTATCCTAAAGAGTTATACTCTCGGGAAAACTTTTTTTGAAATGTTGGATAGTGGTTGCTAAATAGTCACGATGAACCTTTAAGTAAAGAGACATTTAAATGATATTAATACTATGGCTATAATATCATAATTTTGTATACAAGAGATACAGAGAATTCCCCCAAAAAAACAATATAATGTTATCATACATGTCCAAGAGTTGTTCACGCCTTAATTAGTAAGACAATGTAATTTTCGGTTGTGCTAATCACTTAATTGTATCTTATGTTATGCTCACACTTTATGGTTTATCCAAAGCATAATAGTGTTTATATGTGTGTACTCGCAAACTACAGCATGTTTTTTGTTGCCCCCCACCCCAAATACGTCCATTATGGTACGACATGTTAGCCTTTAGGGTGGTATTTTTTCGTCAGCTTTCTTTTGTTGACGAATTGAATATAACTTCAATGCAACGGTGGTCCCGTCTTTTGCTAATTATATGTTACAAACAGGGTTCTCTTTAGTCTCTACTGACTTTTTTTTGCATCTTAGGAATCTTTATGGCAACCACTGCTGTAATGCTATCATCTTGAACTAATATATAGGACTTTGTTCTAATGGTATATTGAAGTGTGATCTTAAATGCTAGCTAGCTAGGTCGATCATAAAAGTCAAAATAACCATTCTGATAATTAATCCTCTACACATATCTCTTGTACCTTCATTGTTTCGTTACCGGGGCCTTTAGCTAGCTCTTAAGCTATAGGTGTACGTTCTAGATGGTGTTCGATTTTCTTTATTCCAAGTATTCCAACTCCTTCATGACTAGATAGTTTCTTAAAAAAGAATAAAACATGAAACAAAAACCGAATAACTTAACATGGAAACGAAATATATTTGTTAGTTCTTTAATTATTACCAGATCTGCCGATGCATTATTTGGACGTATCAATACATACATAGTTTAAAAAAAGAGACGACAACAAAGATATTAAAGATATGTGGTTGGTACATATTCAGGGACAGACCCAAGATTTTTAAGAGAGTGTTGCACAAAAGAAATGTTGGCCTAAATAAAGTTACACCAAAAAAACGAAAGTGGCAAAAATAATTTTTGGGGTTGTGCATACCACAAATACGGCAATTTTGAAATCTTTTTGCATTTCGTGACCTAAAATCGGGTGTAGCCCGTGCCACACCTGGCATACATGTGGGTCCGTCCATGTACATATTCGCTACACATGCTTAAATTCTACATTATTAAATACTCATACGTGTGTACGTAAACACATTTTGCCAAGTTTATAAAAGCTAGCAATAAGCTTCAGCTAAACTAACAAACCATTAATCTTTAACTTCCTCCTCTTCATCGCCTTTGCACGACATTGCTAACATTGTTACAATGTCGACCGTCTCATGCCCCTCTAATCTAACCTCACTTCCTCTTTATCGTACCAAAACCCTAACTGAAACAAGAGTGACTAAAACCTTCTATGTCAAGGCCATGTCAAGTTCTGTAGCAAAACCACTCACGACAAATGGAGCCGTAGGCATAGTGGCTGCTCCAACGCGAACATTGCTGGAGTATTCACCCGAGTCTTTGCAATATGAGCAAGGTATGCTAGGCGCAGTGCCAGATGGTAGTGTAATGGACTCACCCGTTAGTGCAATGGAGTACTTGACTGGCATATTGACGTCCAAGGTTTACGACGTTGCGATTGAGTCACCTTTGCAACACGCCACAAAGCTGTCCGAGAGGCTCGGGGTGAATGTGTGGTTGAAGAGGGAGGATGCACAACCGGTAAGTACTCTTTCAACAGTTTTGTTCTAAGAAAATGTTTTCTCATCACAATATACTGTTTTGTTAAACATGTTAGAAACTAACGAGAAACTAGACAGAGTAAAATGTCACCAGTAAAAACTTCATGCAGTAAGAAAAATGCGAATACAGTTTTAACGGTATTTGAGAAAGTTAAATCTTCAACCAAGAGATTTTGAGTTCAAGTCATGTTAAAGAAAAATGTTTGTAAAAGCTTGTGTAGCTTTGTTGTAAGCTGCTTTTATGGCTATGTTTGGCACAAAACTTTTTGGAGCTTTTTTGGGCAATGAGCGGTGAACAATGAGCTTTTTGATTTTTAGTGTTCGTTTGGCATTAGAGCTGTGGGCTTTCCTATTTTTTAGGAAAGCTCATTTTCCCAATGCTTCTTTATGAAGCTGTGAGCTTTTTTGGCTACTGCTCACAGCTCACTGCTACTGCTCACTGTTACTGCTCACAGCTACTTTTTCCAAACATAGCCTATATGTTTTTCTTATCTAGATTCTTGCTAGTACAATTTATAACATTTCGATTTCAAGAAAAAGATGATTTTACAGTAGAAGCTTCACAGGATTGTCTTGGTGTATCGATTTTTATAGTGGGATTTTTATTTTGGTTAACAATGCTGGTCATTTACTAGCTTTGTTGCTATATGGTGTTAATTGGTACTTCTTAATTTCTAGCTCTTTACTAGTTGCATATTTTGATTACCTTGTATATATTTTTTTTTGAAAGGCCTCTTTGATTACCTTGTATATAGATTAATAACTTCTTTGAATATCTATTAAAGCTAGAAAGGAAATGGTTACAAAACTATATATATCACTCTTGTTTTATAAATATGGTGAGAACCTTCAAATAGTGACGGACCCGCATGACAGCCGGATGTGGCATGAGCCATATCTGATTTTAGGTGACGAAGTATAAATTTTGTATTAAATATATCTTTTCAGTGCACATACACCCCTACTTTTACCTAATCAAACTTTTATGAGGCAAATTTAGTACTAATAATCATAAAAAAAAATATTTTGTCACACCTTCTCGAAAATCTTGAGCCTGTCTAGCCCAGGGGCCATTATTGGTAAAATGACTTTTTTCCGTGTCCCCGCAGCACATGCATAACTCCAAACACAAATAAAAACCAAAATAATTTTCTATGTTTTCAATAATTTTGGGTGCAAGTAGTGCCTTTAAATAAGTGGGAGTCACATTTCGTGTTTTCTCTGTATTTCATTGAAATCTTCAGACACAGTATCCGTGATCCTAATTTTCATTTCGTGTTTTCTATGGTTTCAATAACATCTAATCATTTTCTTAAGTTATTTTTCAATATTTTCTAGAGACAAAACCATCCTTTTCATTTCGTGTTTTCTATGAAAAATTGTAAAAACGTTTCCACAACTTGACACACCATTAGACTTTATATCTTTTTCAATTTTAACATCCTTATCACGGCCTAGATGTTTTTGTCTTGCTTACTCTATGTTGATAGGACAAACCTTTAGCATACAAACTTTCAAGCACTTTGTTTGATCTTTCCGGAGTTGAGAAATATGTCTAAAAAACCATATACGATTGAGTTCTCTTAAATGTACTTCCGATAATTTACTAGATCAAATCTAGGTTTAATTGTTGTTTAGCTCGATATCTAATAGATAAATTTTTGAAGCTTTTTTAAAGGATCGTGAATAAAATTTAAGTGTGATATTACAAATTTGCTTCCGTAAATCAATTGTCTATATGAGACCCTTTTCGGCGAAATTTATAGAAATCATTTCTGTTTTGGACGGCAATTCTAAGTATCTTATATAAAAGTCATTGTGTATATGGTCTAAAACTTTGGATACAAGTGGAAGAAGGCAAATATGAATTCATTATGAAACTAAACTTGCATCAAAACACTAACCTAGCTACTTGAAGAACACAGATGCGAACACGCATGTAGATTGTCATGGACATATTACATGTTTTAGCATAAATCTACTTAATTAGCAAACCACAAACAAAATGCTCTAGGTAAACTCTTATATTACAAATCTAGAATATCTTTGTCTACATATGTGCTTTACATAAATGTTTTACATAGGGGACCTTTCCCATGTTTTAGCAAAATTATTGTGTACAAAATCAAGTCTTGTGAACATTATTTTAGTGGCTTTCCCATATAAGGTTGGTAAGGGGTTGGCATCACCCAAACAATTATGCAACTATTTTTATTATTGTTATCCTTTAAACAATATCACTTCGTCTTATTCAATTCAACATTGAAGACCAACACCACCAATCAAATCATTCCATCACTATGTGACATATATTTTCGAATCTTTCAGGTCTTTTAATTTTTATTGAGTTTTTTTTTACTAACTGGTTGTTTCTAAAAAAAACTAATTTATTATTGTGTTGTTTGTTTAAAAATATTCACATGTAGTATTTTTTTATACTTTTCTCATCACTTTAATTTAGAAAGTTATGCTGACATGGTCAAGCAAAAAAAGAAAAGTAATTACTCTTTTTACTGTAAAACATATAATCCTTTGAGCTTTTTTTAACTCATTTCTATGCATGTATATTATTAAAATTTGGTTGGACAAAACTAGCTAATATGTTTACCACACGTCAAGTATTAAAAAAAACAGCATCTAACGAAACACTAAAGATATATATTTATGCGTGAATCATGTTATATATCAGTTAATCATACAAATAAATTTTAAATAACAAGCGTTTCTAGAAGTACTTTATGTAGTCAAAGGCAATTTACAAACACAAATTATAGAAAAGGGAGTTGATAATTCCACATAGCAAATTACTACATACACATAAATATCATGCATAAGGACAAAAAATATTTTATCCTTATGCATGATATTTATGTGTATGTAGTAATTTGCTATGTGACAATATCATTTGCCTATAGAAAATTAGGGCCCGTTTGGATTCTCGGAGGTTTAGGATTCGGATTCGGATTTTGATTTGGATTTGGTTTAATTTGGAAAGAGAAAAAGATATAATATGTAATTAAAAAAATAATATTTTATAAGTTAGTTAATAAAATATTATAAAAAATTAATGATAGTAATAATTTCTTATTAATTTATTGAAAATGTTGTGAGAGAGTAAATAAAGTGGGACATCTTTGGTAGGGAATGGCCAAAAGACACCATAGTGTGGAATCATTTTTTGTTACCATGGCCCATATAAACCCATTCCTATTTTGTACCAAACAATAGTTATTGGGTTTGAAAAGATTCCTTGAATCCAAAAGTACCCTACCAAACGGGCCCTTAACTAATCTTGGATACATCTAAATAATTAAACCCATACACATAACCTAAAATTTTATAATTAATAGAGATCCTCGTTAGAGACCTTTTTAAAAATTATTCATAATATAATCTAATGATGAGCAGATAAAAGAAGTAAAGTTTGTGATTTGTTTTTCATTTCTTTTCTTTACGTTTATGATTTGTTTTTAATAAATAAATAAAATAAAATAATGAGTATTAAAATTTAGAAACTGATACTCTATAACAGTCCATATTTCTAAATAAGCTATATATTGGTAAATAAGTTTTTTGAAAACAATTAGTTAGTCAAAAACTTCGTTTTTCTTTAGCTATAATGTAATTATAACAATTTTAACTGATAAACTCAAACAAAAAAGGAAGAAAATAGTACAGTAATTAAATATGACAATAGGCCGGGGTAAACTTTTGGTACAATAATTTCCTTTATGGATCTCATATACGGCATAAATTATAATGAGAAAACTTATAATGAGAAAGATGAGAAATAATTATAACCACATATTTGAGATGCGTCGAATTCAATTAGATGCATCTCTACTCATTTAGATGCATCCCAATTAGTTTCAAAAGTGATTTTGAAGTGAAAACGATGCAAAGTAGTACTTGCAACAAATTTGACCCACAGATGACGAAAAATACATAGGATTTGCCTAACTTGCTAAAATGCACCTAATATATGTATATGCATCTAATTTTTAGCTAGAAAATATATTATGGTGCATCTAAAAGATTAGAGATGCATCTAATGCTAGTCGATGCATCTCTAATGTGTGATTATAGTTATTTTTCATTCTTCTTATTTTAAGATTTCTTCTCATTTGATCCTAAGTCTAGTGAATATATCATATTTTGACAAATATATAGTGACGGCTATAATTTTACCAAATCAAAGGACTAATAAACCACAAACTTGTTAGTTTTGTCATAAGTTTTTTTAATTTAAGACGATTAAACTTTTACTTATTATTTCGGTGAACAAAAAATTACTCATACTATCCATACTTTATTTTTAAGTAAATAGTCAAGTTGTGAAAAAGATTGTTGATTTGTCGATTCAACTAGTTAAATTCAAAAATTATTTACAAAAAATGATTTATCTTCATACAAATCTTTCAAAATATTTCCCTAACTCAAAATGTCTTATTTTCATTGGATGCATTAAATGACTCAGCATTTCAGCATCCAATAATTTCATCACATTTAAAATAAGAAAGATAAATTGAAAGATTTTTTTGATAGATACATCATTTTCCTTTAAAAAATGATAAAAATATATTTGTAATTGTAATTCAATGTCATATTAAGTGCATAATAAAATGATAATCAAACAAATGTAATAATATCTAAATTATAATTGTAATTCAATGTCATATTAAGTGCATAATAAAATATATCTAAATCTAAATCCAAGTTATATATTTTACTTTTAGAAGTTTATATCAATGTTTTAAAACCCGGGTTGACACAGCCGGTTCAACCGGTTGAACCGGGAACTGGCTCGGAGACTAGGCAGGATGTGACCGTGTTTTTGCTTGTTTTAGAACTGGATTGAACCGTTGGTTTTTCGTTGACCCGGGTGGACCTGGTTTGATAAATCCAGGTCATGACTTTTTATCAAAGTGTGTATTTTTTTTTATTATTTTTTTGCTTTTGGAGACAATTTTTTTTAGACAGTAAGAGTAAAACATCAATTAAAAGCTAAAACACAAAAAATGATCCAGGTTTTCTAACAAATGCTAATTTTGAATCCAGGTTTTCTCTTTCAAACTTCGTGGAGCATATAACATGATGGCAAAATTACCAAAGGAAAAACTAGAACAAGGGGTCATATGTTCTTCTGCCGGTAATCATGCTCAAGGAGTCGCGTTAGCAGCCAAGACATTAGGCTGCAACGCTGTGATCGTAATGCCCGTTACCACACCTCGAATCAAGGTTCATGTTTCTTTCATTTTATGACAATCTATACGCGATTAATTAGATAATATTCTTTTGGTTGTTACCTGACATTTTATTTTAACAATGTGTCTAGTGGGAATCAGTTAAGAGGCTCGGTGCAACTGTTGTTCTTGAGGGGGATTCGTATGATGAGGCACAAGCGTATGCCAAGAAAAGAGGTGTAGTGGAGAATCGAACCTTCATTCCTCCTTTTGATCACCCAGATGTAATCAGTGGTCAAGGAACTGTCGGGATGGAGATAGTGCGCCAATTGCAAGGCCCTATGCACGCTATATTTGTGCCCGTAGGGGGTGGTGGCTTGATTGCTGGTATTGCAGCTTATGTAAAGAGAGTTTCACCACAGGTACTTACCTTAATTTTGGACCATCCATATATATGAACATGTCGATTTGGTTGTATGGTTGAAAGTCACTAAATGTCTGAACACGTTATGCTGTACTTTGGACTAGTTACGAGCTTATACATCTTTATAGACTTCTGGAATGTGCATACACAGGTAAAGATCATTGGAGTCGAGCCTGCCGATGCAAATGCAATGGCTTTATCATTACATCATGGGCAACGAATTGTGCTTGATCAAGTGGGCGGCTTTGCAGATGGTGTTGCTGTCAAGGAAGTCGGTGTTGAAACTTTTCGCCTATGCAGGGAGTTGATTGACGGAGTAGTTCTTGTCAGTCGTGATGCTATCTGTGCATCCATAAAAGTGAGCTTACTCCCAATTTTGATAAAGTTCTAATCAGATACGTACCACTCCGTATCTTTTTAGCGTAACTTTTTGTTTTGTTTTTGCGTGCTCATAAATGAAAACATTTTCCCTACAAGTATGAGTATGAAAAAAAAAAGTCCATAAACAGCATGCACGCTATATCATATTCGTTGCATGGTCGGCTTGAATTTCATATGATTAAAGTATGTTTTTTACTTTTGCAGGACATGTTTGAGGAAAAAAGGAGCATTCTTGAACCGGCAGGTGCACTTGCTCTTGCTGGTGCAGAAGCATATTGTCGGTTTTATAACCTTAAGGATGAAAATGTGGTTGCGATAACTAGTGGAGCCAACATGAATTTTGATAGACTAAGACTGGTAACAGAGCTTGCAAACATCGGTAGGCAACAAGAGGCTGTGCTTACCACTTTTTTGCCTGAGGTTCCGGGCAGCATTAAACAATTTTGCAATCTTGTAAGTTTAATATGCAACTTGGTATTGGAAGCATTATTTTTTATTTTATTTTATTTTTTTGGCTGTGTTTATTTTAAAAGTTTCTTATAACACAATAGAAAGGAGGTAAATTGTAGCCTAAATAGTCAAACTTGGTTGATTTGGGCCTTGTTACTTTTATTTTGTCACCTCTAATGATGATGATTAAAAATAACTCTTTGACAGGTTGGGCCGATAAGTATTACTGAGTTCAAGTATAGATATGATTCTAACAAAGACCGAGCTCTAATTTTGTACAGGCAAGACCCTATCCAAATCCTCATAGTCTTGACTTAGATTAAAAATCAACATTTTCATGCTATTGTAACTAACGAGCACTATTTGATTTTGTGTTGTGACAATAACAGTGTCGGCGTTCATACAAAAATTGAGCTTCAAGACATGATGGACAGGATGAAGTTGTTCCAACTCGACACTATAGAGTTCACAAACAATGATATGGTTAAAGATCATTTACGACATCTGGTAAGTGGTAACCATTCAGAATGACTATTTACCGTATTCATGTCTTATGCTGAGAGGCGTAGCCAGCATAAATATGGGATGTGCCATCTCTAATAGAAAGTATGAGTTGAGATCCATGAAGAACCCATACATGCCATAGAACCTATCAACCAATCATAGCCACCCATTTATATTTTCCCCTTTTTTTTTTTTTTTCAAAACAACATATCTTGCAAACGGTAAATCTTCAAGCTACAAAAAAAATACCATCGCGACGAGAATTAAATGATCTTTCTATAGATATGCATTGTTATATACTTTCGACGAATTTTTTTTTCGACAAACTATTTTTTTTTTTTAATTTCCGCCCAGAAAGAATCATATATGATTCGTAAAAATCATATATGATTGGTTAAAATCGAATCATATATGATTCTTACGAATCATATATGATTTTTCTGGGCGAAAAAAATAACGTTCATCGAAAAAAAAGTTCGTCGAAAGTATATAACAATGCATGTCTATAGAAAGATAATTTAATTCTCGTCGCGATGGTATTTTTTTGTAGTTTGACGATTTACGGTTTGCGAAATATTTAAGTTTTAAAAAAAAGGTGGAAGTTTATTTTTTTATTTTGATAAAAAAAAAATGAGTGGCTAAGATTGCTTGATGAGTTTTATGGCAAAAAGTTGGATCTATAAAGAACTTTTGGCTAGAAAGTATATATAAAATAGTAACAACAATTTTATTAGCCCCTATTTGAAAGCATGTAGACTAATCTGGCTCACCAAAAAGCAATTTTACTATGTAAAATTATAAATAATATCTAAGGCACTGCTTATGTAGAAGACTAAACCATTCTTAATCTACAGATGGGTGGTCGATCAAATGTTGAAAACGAGTTACTATGTCGATTTACCTTTCCTGAGAGGCGTGGGGCTTTGGTGCAGTTCTTAGATGTTATTAGTCCGCGTTGGAATATTAGCTTGTTTCATTACCGGTCACAGGTTAGCTCTTCACGGCACTAACTTTCTATATTGTCATATTGATAACCCTTTTGCTACGGATTCTAGTTCTAATGCTTGCTTTCTATCTTTAAAGGGAGAAGCGGGTGCAAATGTACTAATTGGTATCCAAGTTCCATCAATAGAATTAAACGAGTTTCGTAGCAGTGCCAATGATCTTGGATACGAATATGAAATCGAAAGTGACAATGAAGGGTTCCAACTTCTAATGCATTGAGAGATTTTCGTGACCAAAAAAATTAAATTTCACATGTGTTAAAGGAGAAACGTTAACTTGAGTTGAAATTATCATGTTTTAACCTGAAAATATAATATAATGTACATATATTAGGATCGCTTTATTGTACAACAAAAATGAGAACGGAAGCGTTGAGTCGTTCTATCTCTTCCTTTCTCATCGATTAATAAATAAAGATAGATTAATCTATGCTTATTTTTGTTTTATTTCGCTATATATAGTGCAACTTGGAATGAATCAACAAGGGTAATTGTGATTATGATTCAATGTTAAATATTACGTACAAGAACAAGTAGATGGATTAAGCTGAGAGCAGTTAGGCCTGAAGGCCGAAGCCGTGCACAAAGGATATTATATCATTTAAAGTTGTGGTTTATTTACTGTTTAGTGTCTAGTGTATTAGACCATGTGTAATGGTCGGTCGACAAGTCGGTCGGTCGCCTAGTGCGACACGTCGGACGTCATTACACACCCATCAAAGGGACGCGTCTAAGGAGGACAAAAGGGACGAATCAGTTGCATATGCGACCGAGTTTTGGCGCAAAAAACAAACACTCAACTATTACATCCACAACAACCACAACAACAACCTTATTATCAAAATAATCTATTCCAACCTCCTTTTATCCAACAACAACAACTTTTTACCAACAACAACAACTTTTTACCAACAACAACAATCTCAAAATGTATTGTCCGAAAATGTTACACGATTCATCACCACATACCATTTAACCAACCAATGGACCAAGCTCAAACTTCTCAATGATATTCTCCAGTTAACCGTTTTAATCTTGATGAACATATGGATCCGTTTTTTAGTAGTCAAGATTATTCTTTCTACGGCTCAAGGTTCAGGTGGTCCATCCGTACCCGTTGAATACGACTCTCCTGATGCAGGTTTTACCGACCAGGTTTTAATATTTATAAAGTTGCTCGTTTACCTAAGGTCTACCTAATGCACTATCGGGCATTGTACCCGGTCGTGTGAGGTATAGCTAGTTGGTAAAGCCGAGGTCGTCCCAAGAGCTATGCGTGTGGAGTCTATCTAAGTTTAGTGTCACGTTTAAAAGGGGGTTTATGATTGTACAGATTAACTAATAAATGTAAATGACAAAACAAGTAAATAAATAGAAGAAAATTAGTAGGGAGAAGCAGTGTTAACCTAATTACTACTCTTGTTATTATTATGATTAGTTTTCTATCAAGTGCATCCTATCTTTTCGTCTGCGGGTTATATACATTTACGATCAGAGGGTTAAATCACCTAAATCTATCTTACACCTTGTCCTATTCCCGCCTATTGTAAAGACGAGAGTTCATCGGTCGGCGTGAACCTAGGAAGATGCAAGAGTCATTAAGTACCTCTACTAACTTGGACAAGTCTAACGGGATGCGGGTATTGGTCACATCCTACACCCCCTCTAGCTTCTTTAAGCATATCGCATTGGTAGGTGGTTCTAGGGTTAATTCGCACATGTATGGTGATATTTCTATCACCAAGTCACATCCTCATCAGCTTGGGTCCTAGGGTTAATTCACCAAGCTTCTAAGGAACTACCAATACTCAACACTACCAAAACTAGAGTGTCCTAAGACTAGCCAAGAAAGTATACAAACAAGACGATAATAGATGCATAGAAAACTAAATCATAACAATAACAATTTCATAACAAGGCTAACACCAAGAGGTGTTTAGCCACTCATATTCATAATTGTAGTAAAACAAGAATGTAATATCATAAATGTAAATATGAACTGAATACAAATCAAAGGAATGAATAAACTTATGATTGGTGTGTGAATTCTCCCTTGGATATGAATTGTATGCAGATTGAACTTCGTTCCTCCTGCTTTCTGAGTTTCTCCCAACTTCTGTATGGTGAAAAGTGAATTGATAAACTCGGAATTAGGGCTGGTATTTATAGGCCCAACTTTCCTACGGCTTAGCTGGATGAGTTGCTACGCCGTAGCCTTTGTTAATATCAACTACGCCGTAGCTTGATCAAGTGCTACGGGCATAGTTTCTTCCTTAGATGCTTCTACGGCGTAGTTATTTGGGAAACTACGCTGTAACTTCTTCTTTGGCCACGTGAGTTCTTTACTGCCTCATTTTGGGGTCTACGCCGTAGGTGGAGAGTTGCTACTCCGTAGAGCCCTTTAGTAGTTCATTACGCCGTAGTCATGGCTGAGCTACGTCGTAGTCTTCATAAGTACTTGCTNGTTAATATCAACTACGCCGTAGCTTGATCAAGTGCTACGGGCATAGTTTCTTCCTTAGATGCTTCTACGGCGTAGTTATTTGGGAAACTACGCTGTAACTTCTTCTTTGGCCACGTGAGTTCTTTACTGCCTCATTTTGGGGTCTACGCCGTAGGTGGAGAGTTGCTACTCCGTAGAGCCCTTTAGTAGTTCATTACGCCGTAGTCATGGCTGAGCTACGTCGTAGTCTTCATAAGTACTTGCTACGGCGTAGGTGGATGAAACCTCTACGCCGTAGTTGGTCCAGAATCCGCATACTTCATATATTTTCTCTTTAGTCCTTCCATTTTCGCGTTTCTTCATTCCTTTGCTCATCTTTGCCCTGAAAACAGAATATAAACGAATAAGAGTATATATCCTAATATATGAATACAAAAGATGAGTAATTAAGGGGAAATTAACACTTAAATCATGGACTTATTTGATGTTATCAAATATCCCCCCACTTGAACTCTACTTGCCCTCAAATAGACCTTATTAGAATAATTTTTAAAAAGATATTTCCCAAAAAACTGGTAAATATGTGTCTAAAAACTTCCTATGCTAGAATATATCAAAGCCGAACACCTCACGAAATGGGAATAAATACTCATCTCTCTCTCCTAATTTAAGTGTTAATTTCGGGGTGATCACTCAACGCACAGTCATAGAATGTATTCTATCATAAGCTTGGCGGTTACAAAAATCTCTACCACTAGAGCTAAGGTCGAAACAATTTTTGAAGGCAATAATGGGTGAACATGTATAAAGCTTATGGGTGTAGTGTTGTTACTAACATACTACGGCAAAGGCGACAAAGGCAATGGTACATGACCGGAATGCCGGGCAAGACACCAATGACTGCTCAAATCCTTCACCTAAGCATGATTCACAACTAAAGGGTAGGATAAGACATGGGATGCACAATAATGGTGTAAAAAGAAAAAGAAAGCAGATAGTCTTAGCCTATAACCGAGTTGCTACCACTTGCCATTCATCCAAAGTCCAAGCTTCAAAACGCAAAAATTGGATCATGTAACAAGTGTGTGCCATTAGCGGACGTCATGATGGGCACCTCACTTGGTCTTCATGTTGGCGATTAAGAACCAACAACTTCATTCTTCATATGTGACCGAAGTGGCCTCTTCAATACTAATTTTTTCAAAGCTCAAAATACGGTGCTATATAAGGTTGCACCAAAGATAACTTATCTACATACGGAATTTCACATTTTTTTTTCATAACAAGAAATAAATATATNTGGATCATGTAACAAGTGTGTGCCATTAGCGGACGTCATGATGGGCACCTCACTTGGTCTTCATGTTGGCGATTAAGAACCAACAACTTCATTCTTCATATGTGACCGAAGTGGCCTCTTCAATACTAATTTTTTCAAAGCTCAAAATACGGTGCTATATAAGGTTGCACCAAAGATAACTTATCTACATACGGAATTTCACATTTTTTTTTCATAACAAGAAATAAATATATCCCCCCATTTAAGATGAACTATACATGTACAATAGTGGGTTTCTCATGATCTTCAAAGATGGGTCTTCAACGTAGGTGTGATTCTTGAATCTCTTGACTTGAACCTCAAACTAGAACAAGTGGCAACTTCCTAACCATAAACCAAGACTACACGGTAGGCTAAGGCGAATAGGTGTATCGAAACAATAATATGGGTAAGAAATAAAAGGATAGGCTCAAGAGGGTGTATCTAGGGGTATCTTGCACTAAAGGCAAGTGCAACAAAGGGTTTAACACGGGGGTCGAATAGTCAATGTGACTAATCGATAAACACACACATATAGGTTATTTGGGTGATAATCCTAAAATATTGTCTTCTTAAAAAGTTTCTTCTAAATATATCAAGGAATCTCAATACACTACTCGTCTATGGTTTCAAAATGATGTAAAAGCCAAGTTCTAAAGTTTACAAACTACCGGCACACTCATAATTTTGGTAGATTTGGGGTAAAACAGGGGAAACTAAAATAGGCTAAACCTCACCATGGTATTAAGGGTTAATGTGCTCGGCTAAGGTCTATTATAGTTAGGTTCAGAAAAACATGTCAAAAGTTTTAAAAGTGGCATAATTTTTCAAAATATACTAGAACAATAGGGCAGCATAAAGTTCAAGTTATAATTCTACTCCCGTCCCCCCACTTGAGTTGTACAAGTCCCTTTTGTACATAAAATAATTAATAAAGAGGAAAAAGTAGAATTGGAACGAGAACTTCCCTGAAATTTGTTCTTGAAAATGATAGAAGGATCATGTTGGAAAACGTGCCTTCTCTTCGCCTAATGAGCAAACTTCAAATCCCTGAAATCACACAACTACCAAAAGCATAAAACCTTAAAAAGAAAAATAAAAATAAAAATCCTAACTCACTTTCGTAGGAATCACGGTTGCATTTAGCGTATGCAACAAGCCTTTTAAACCACTTGATGTCCCTAGTGGACGAGTGAAGTCTCGTGAGGGTTTACAAGGAACACACCCACAAAGTTCATTTAAAAACTAATACAAGTTTAAATTATGATTTGTAAAATAAAAAATTTTAGGTACAGAAGGAAGCTACGGCGTAGCTAGAATGTGTAGCTACGCCGTAGTTGCTAAAATACTCCAGACTGACACATGGGGGTTGCTATGGCGTAGTACTGGTTGGAGCTACGCCGTAGCTAAGTCCTGGGGAATTTTTTTTGGTGTAAAAGTCCAAAAATGGGTTCCCCAATGCAAAGCTTCCTCTAGAACCTGCAAATCATTAACACAAAACATACCAAACCAACAAAATAAAAGGAAAATAAAAGGAAAGGGATAATTCGAGTTGTCTCCAGAAAGAGCACTTTTGTTTATTATCAAGTCTTTAAGTTAGACTCACTGCCACGCCCTTCAAGTGGGCGCTCGGGCATGTTCGCCCTTTCCCTTGTTCAATGTGGTTGGTGATTGGTCCCAAACGTTAGGAGCTATATATGGCGTTATGCTAAGCCGATCTTCGACCAAGAAGTTAGCTTTGACCCATTCGTCACGGTATTGAATCTCCACTTGCTTGTTTAATTGTCTATCTCCGAATTTCACCCTAACCCAATTTTGGAATGATATCCCATGTAGCCTACTTGTTCTCTCTTGTGTGCATTAAAACATGCCCATTCGTGACGTTTGGCTAGATTGATCTCGGGCATCCTTCCTCCATTACATTCCTCTTTAAAAGGATCAAACGTAGGCCAAGCTTGGGTTGTTCCTCGATAAGTCACCATGGCGGGTATGCAATAGTGAACCGTCCATTCCACCTTTTCATTTAAGTTGGAGTTCATGAAATGGTCTTGAAACCATGTTTCTTTAATGATCCGTGCATCTTCAAAACACCACCAAACCTTTGCTTCCTTCTTCAACCTTCTAACCCGAAACATTCCTCCTCCATTACAATATTTGACAAGAGGGTCACATGTAGGAAGAGTTAATTTCGACCCATCAACTATAGTTGTCGAAGGTTCGCGACAGTGAAGTTTTGCTACGATAGTCACCGGTCCACCTTCCTCATCCCCTGTTTCTAATCTTCCATCCTCTTCATCACTGTCATCCCAAAAAGATTCATTGTCCAGATATGAGTTAACTTTGTGCTCATATTTTGAGCACAAGGGGGTTGTATATGAGAACAAATCATCGGAGATTTGAAGTATTGGGGAAATTTCTTCGCCTACTTGATCCACTTTGCATGAACTAGCTTCTTCCTTGTTTAAAAGAGAAGAAATCACATTCATATTGAATGCAATCCTTTCTTCGTATACTCCAAATAAGATTTCTTTTTCAAACACATCAATTTTGGTGTATGCGGTAGCAAGGAAGGGTCTTCCTAGAATAAGGTCTTCCTTGGGGATGTTAGCCATGTCGATGACTACAAAGTCCGCGGGGAACAAAAATTTGTCAACCTTAAGGATGACATTATCCACTATCCCGATTGGACTTGCTTTAGTAGTGTCGGCCATTTCGATCATCAGACTGGTTTTCCTGAGGCTTGTTAACTTAAGGGATAGGAATAAAGACAATGGCATAATATTGATAATAGACCCCAAATCAGCCAATGCTAATAAGTTAGAGTTACCAATTGTGCATGGAACGACGAAGCTCTCTATACTAACCTCCTTTTTTGGTAATTGGCAAGGCAACTTTTCACTGGGTTTGGTTTCTTCTTGCAAAAGAATTTTTTTACCGAAGTTTTTATCATCATCTTCCGTAAAAACTGCCTTGCATGCCCCTATGGTCTTCTTTCTTTCTTCGATCATATNAACTTAAGGGATAGGAATAAAGACAATGGCATAATATTGATAATAGACCCCAAATCAGCCAATGCTAATAAGTTAGAGTTACCAATTGTGCATGGAACGACGAAGCTCTCTATACTAACCTCCTTTTTTGGTAATTGGCAAGGCAACTTTTCACTGGGTTTGGTTTCTTCTTGCAAAAGAATTTTTTTACCGAAGTTTTTATCATCATCTTCCGTAAAAACTGCCTTGCATGCCCCTATGGTCTTCTTTCTTTCTTCGATCATATTTTTTTATGGATGTTATCGGTCAAATTCTCGATCATTGCTGCAAGATTTTTTAGAGACTCATCATGGTTAGCGAGGCTCTTGTTAGTGGCTTCTTGAAAGTTTTTTAACCATTCGTCTTGCTCTCCTTGTTTCTTCCTTGAATCTTCAAGATATTTATTGATGGTTTCTTCAAGACTCGATCTTCTTTCCCCATAAGGTGGCCGATTGTATCCTGATGGCCCTGTATGATAACTGTTACCTTGGAATAGTCTACCTTCCCCATATTTCACCTCTTCAGTTTTTCCATCGTCCTCTTTCAAAGGACAATCTCTAGCCAAATGCGGTCCTTTACAAATCTCGCAACCAACTTGAATAGCGTGAACATTTTCCTTGAGCTTCTTCATGTCACGCCCCAAGCTTTCGAGTTTGTTGGTGATTAGGGTAATTCCATCCGAATTTCCAGCAATGCTCCTACTACTTCCCCCTTCATGCCACTTTTGAGAGTGGTCCACCATGTCTTCAATAGCCTTTAAGGCTTGAGCGGGGGTCATTCCAGGGATCGGTCCCTGAGAATCTAACATTTGGCGGGTGGAGATATTGATCCCTTTGTAAAAAATGTTGACCACTTGTTGCTTGTTGAGATCATGAGTAGGGCACTTGTACAAAAAATCATTGAACCTATCCCAAGGTTGGTACAATGTTTCATCTCCATCTTGTTTGAAGTTGTGAATATCTTCAAGCTGCTTTGCCGTCCTTGAAAGAGGGCAATATCTCTGGATGAAATGCTTCTTCAGGAGAGTCCAAGTGTTAACAGTCCTAGCTGGTAACCTATCGATCCATCTCTTGGCTCCTCCGGTCTATGTCATAGGGAACACTCTGAGCATAATCGCATCATGAGATACTCCCAGAATGTTGAACAAACTAACAATGTAAAGAACATTGTCAATGTGCTCGTGAGCATCTTCCGTCTTGCTTCCCGAAAATGGGTCTTTCCGTAATTCCCTTATGAACTGATTCTTGATTTCCAACTGCACGTCATCCCCAATAGCTGGCCTAACCAAACTAAGCCCTTGCTCTTCTTGTGTGAGAGCCAAATATTCCTCAAGCGTGAGGTTTTCAATGTCCGCTTCTGCCATGGTACCTGAAACTTAAAAATGATCGTGAGAAACTGAAAATAAATATTAAAATTGCAAACTTAAATAAAATCCTAATAGCTCCCCGGCAGCGGCGCCAAAAACTTGATGCAGGTTTTGCCGACCAGGTTTTAATATTTATAAAGTTGCTCGTTTACCTAAGGGCTACCTAATGCACTATCGGGCAGTGTACCCGGTCGTGTGAGGTATAGCTAGTTGGTAAAGCCGAGGTCGTCCCAAGAGCTATGCGTGTGGAGTCTATCTAAGTTTAGTGTCACGTTTAAAAGGGGGTTTATGATTGTAGAGATTAACTAATAAATGTAAATGACAAAACAAGTAAATAAATAGAAGAAAATCAGTAGGGAGAAGCAGTGTTAACCTAATTACTACTCTTATTATTATTATCATTAATTTTCTATCAAGTGCATCCTATTGTTTCGTCTGGGGGTTATATACATTTAGGATCAGAGGGTTAAATCACCTAAATCTATCTTACACCTTGTCCTATTCCCGCCTATTGTAAAGACGAGAGTTCATCGGTCGGCGTGAGCCTACGAAGATGCAAGAGTCACTAAGTACCTCTACTAACTTGGACAAGTCTAACGGGATGCGGGTATTGGTCACATCTTACACCCCCTCTAGCTTTTTTAAGCATATCGCATTGGTAGGTGGTCCTAGGGTTAATTCGCACATGTATGGTGATATTTCTATCACCAAGTCACATCCTCATCGGCTTGGGTCCTAGGGTTAATTCACCAAGCCTCCAAGGAACTACCAATACTCAACACTACCAAAACTAGAGTGTCCTAAGACTAGCCAAGAAAGTATACAAACAAGACGATAATAGATGCATAGAAAACTAAATCATAACAATAACAATTTCATAACAAGGCTAACACCAAGAGGTGTTTAGCCACTCATATTCATAATTGAAATAAAACAAGAATGTAATATCACAAATATAAATATGAACCAAATACAAATCAAAGGAATGAATAAACTTATGATTGGTGTGTGAATTCTCCCTTGGATATGACTTGTATGCTGATTGAACTTCGTTCCTCCTGCTTTCTGAGTTTCTCCCAACTTCTGTGTTGTGAAAAGTGAATTGATAAACTCGGAATTAGGGCTGGTATTTATAGGCCCGACTTTGCTACGGCGTAGCTGGATGAGTTGCTACGCTGTAGCCTGTGTTAATATCAACTACGCCGTAGCTTGATCAAGTGCTACGGGTGTAGTTTCTTCCTTAGATGCTTCTACGGCGTAGTTATTTGGGAAACTACGCCGTTACTTCTTCTTTGGCCACGTGAGTTCTTTACTGCCTCATTTTGGGGTCTACGCCATAGGTGGAGAGTTGCTACTCCGTAGAGCCCTTTAGTAGTTCATTACGCCGTAGTCATGGCTGAGCTACGCCGTAGTCTTCATAAGTACTTGTTACGGCGTAGGTGGATGAAACCTCTACGCCGTAGTTGGTGCAGAATCCGCATACTTCATATATTTTCTCTTTAGTCCTTCCATTTTCGCGTTTCTTCGTTTCTATGCTCATCTTTTCCCTGAAAACAGAATATAAACGAATAAGAGTATATATCCTAACATATGAATACAAAAGATGAGTAATTAAGGGGAAATTTACACTTAAATCATGGACTTATTTGATGTTATCATCTCGCGTGGAAGAGGTGGTTCCCATAAAAAAGAAGACGTCAACAAGACATCAAAAATCCAAGGTGTCTAAAGAAGCTGCCGCAACAAAACCATTGACCATATAGGAAGAGTTAACGTTGTGTAAAGCTTGGATAAAATAACATCAAATAGAACGCTCAAAAGACTAGGAGGTTTTGGATGGCCGTGATGTCTTACTTTAAGAATGAAATGGGGGAATCAACAAGAGGATATGATGTCATCAACACCAAATGAAAAAATATGTCCCGTCCTAAAATTGCTCAATTTTGTGGCATTCACGATAATGTAAAACGGATCAACCAGAGTGGCGCAGATGACCAACATGTGTCTGATCCAAGCGTGTGTTGAGAGAACATAGTAATTGAAAAAAGATTGGGAAGCCAAAAAGTTTAAAATCCAAATAAAAGACTATCAAAAAATCAAAGGCATCGAAAACCACCTCACATGCCACACCGGACACAATACATGGTGGTTTAATCTCAATGACGAAACAGATGATCTTGACGCTGAGGAGGAAGAGGTTCGGGAAGTTCGACCAATGAGCCGAGACAGAGCTAAAAAGAAAGCATCATCCTCCTACATTCCTTTGGAATCTTTAGGTGTTGCACATGTTCTTGTTGATCTGATAATTGATAAATGGTAAAACATCAAATCAGGTTTTTAGAGCAAAAAGAAAAAGCACGTGATTCTTATTTAGAGATGAAGAATCGACAACTGGAAATGGAAGAACAGGCGTGTAAGAGAGAAGAACAGGCATGTCGTGATCAAGTGGAATTGGAAAGACAGAGGCTTGCACACAAGAGAGAAGAACTTGAGTTACAACATGAAATGTTTCAATTTCAGCAAGAAAAGAATAGGGACAAAGACCTCATGTTTTATCCTTCACGCATTGATAAAACTTAGCCCAAAATACAACGACATAAGTTGTTAGAGATGAAAAAAAATAGACTGTTAAAATTTAAGATTCAAATTTTTATTATAATGTTATAAATTTATAGAAATTATTAATGTAATATTTTTAATTATTAATGAAAATTTAATTTTAGTGCTTAAAAAAATAAAAATGAAAAAAGAAAATCGGTGTTATCGATCTCTTTATTACACTAAGGGGGTGTTTCTATTCTTCCTTAGCTAAGGGTCCATGTGTGTCCCACTTCTATATAAGCCTCTTAATTGGGAGGATATGATAATTTAAGCCTTGTGGATATAGACCAAACTAGGGATTTTTATGGGCCCTACAACTTATGAAGTTATTCATGAAGTTATCCTGAAAAGAGAAAACTGATATTATAATGATGTTCTGGATCTCTTGATAATCACCGTTACACTTAATTTTTTGGGTTTTGCTAACCACAACCCAATGGGTGGTGGTTAAGCCATAGTTGTCAGGATCCCGATCATGATATTAGGATCTTATGATTTTACGGTACTACAAAGCAAAAACGATCTGGATCCTACATAGGATCTTTACAAGCTTAAGATCATATAGGATCCCAATCTTGACTATACGATCTTAAGATCTAATCCGATCTTATCTTACTTTTCTCGGATTACAAACTAAAAACTACAAATTTATGGGTTGTTTTTTTGTAGAATTCAAAAAACAACATGTTAATCTTTATAAACATTTCATAATCATGGTTTAGGATAACATTTCTATAAAACATTCATAGTATTTTGTGTTTATAATGTATAATAATTTGTAGATTTGTATAATATTATAAAAGCTATTAAGAAATAACATTAGAGTAGGATCTTAAGATCCCGATCCGATCTTACTATCACGATCTTGCAAAGACGAAAACGATTCTGGGTAGGATCCCGATCTTGAAAACCTTGGTTTAAGCATCATATTTGTGGTTAGCAAAACCCTAATTTTTTTATGAGAATACTCTAGACATGATATCCTTAGAAAGTACAGCAAAAGATTTCAAATCGTAGTTAGTCAACACTCACCAACTATACTAATTACATGTTTCCCCGCTCAAAATTTATAATTACAAATATACCCAACTTAATACATCTAATTATCATAAATACCCATATTATCTCCTTTTATATAAAGATATTTGACATATGACTATTGTTGGTGATGTTTTACATCACTAATATGATTTAAGTGTAATAGATTGACTTAGTTGATCAATGTGTAATCATGATAAATGTTCAACAAGTCGGGGGTTGTGCGGAGTTGACACTTTGTATAACGTTATTATGATTATCGAAGCCCCGAATCACGGGGGTCCGGGGGCAGCGCCCCCGGTAGCAGGGTTCCAGGGGCGGCAGTCCCTGGTAGCAGGGTCCAAGGGGCGGCAGCCCCTGGAAAATTTTTTATTTGGTATAAAGTGCTATGTTAAAAACGCACTTTAAAAAAGTAAAATTTCCGGTATTTTGGACCATTATTTCGCCTGTTATTCGGTTATAATAACTGCATAGCAGTTATAACCGAAATATAGTTTGGTTGGTCATATATCATCATCTATGTCTGGTTCTGTTTCATAAGAACAAAAAAATATTCTCGTTTCTAAATCTGAGTTTTATCCGATTTGAGATTTCGATAGAACCATCGAAATACTTCGATCTGAAAGTGTTTACACGACTCTCAGATCACTGTGATCCTAATAATTCTAACAACTATCATGGTTGAGATTCTCTCAAGTTAGAATGAACATGACCGGTCATGTTCCCCCACATACAAAACTGTAGGGTTTTCTACGGGACCCGGTCTTACTTTAGTTTGTTAGGAACATGGGTTACATGGCCGGTCATGTTCTTTTAGATCGGAGAGAATCTTAATCCGACTATCATACCTTTTTCTATTCATCTTCAAAAAAACATTTCACAATGTAAATTCATGTATCACAATCTCTCATTTCTTCAAAATCCAGCTCCAAGATAAAAACATACATCTTATATGGAAGACAATACTGAAATCTAACTAAAGAAAATAAACATCAGATTCCCATTTAAACAACTCCAAATCTACGTAGTAAAAAATTAAACCTATAAACCATTTCCTTAAAAACCTAACAGAAATCAACCTTATTAGAGGCTTCGAAAACAAATTTCTTTTTAAATTTCTATAGAGTGGTTCATTTATATCTTGTGTTCATATGCATAATCAATGTTTTTGAAATTAATTGTCAACATCAATCAGTAGTTAGGAAGCGTTCATATGCATAATCAATTATTTTAAATTAATTGTTCAACTCTTGATCAAGAAAGTAAATTGATTAATAGGGGTAATTTATTAAGGGTTTTTCTATCTTGTGCCCTAGGGCACATGATAGAAAATCTCATTTATTAATGAATTGACTCCTAAATCCAAGAAGGGTTTTGTTAACAACCTTATAAGTTGTGGTTAAGCTTAATCAATTGTGTAACATTTAATAAATTTATTATTTTCATATTTATGCATATGTTCAAGTCCTATTTAGAACATGCGAGATAGATTTGTTGTTATTGTAAGATAGTTAAACTTGCCGTTCTAAAAAAAAATGTTGTTAAACATGGAATGGTACATGTTAATTAATTGTTTAATTTTTAATTATAGTAACCTTAATCACAACTCATAAGGTTGTTGTTAACAAAACTCACCGAAGAAATATATAAGGGATTAAGGGTATCATTGTCTTAGAATAAAGTTCATGTGGATCGGATATATTTGTAATTATAAAATTTGGGTAAGGAAATATGTAATTATTAACCTTATGATGGGGATTTATGTAAGAGTAGTGCTAGACTTATAAAAAAAACTTTCACAAATCATTGTTAGTGTTTATGAAAATACTCTCTATATATATGATATCCTTAGAAAGTACAGCAAAAGATTTCAAATCGTTGTTAGTCAATAGTCACCAACTTGGTGAATAAATTAAAGGTCTTTTAGCAATAGTCACCAATTGGTGAATAAATTAAAGGTATTTTAGTACTAAACTCGAATGAGAACGTGAGTATTGATTGAAGTCACTGCTCAATTAATATGTATATTTTAGTACATATTAGTGAAATTTCATGAGTCCCAGCCCTTCCTTCACAAATTTTCACCATTATAGATGCATAAGTTTGAAAAGTGAAAAACATAATTTTTTGCCTAGCTAATTGTTGTCTAATTTTCATTACATGTAAGTTAATAGTTCAATTGAAATTTAGGTAACATATGCAGTTGCACCCATATGCGCGTACGCACACTTTAATATACTAGCTCTTACTTCGTTTGTCACTTTGTCCATATGTTTATTTACGTTATAATATTAAAGTAAAGTCCTGAAGTTGTACTATTATACTATATATCATTTCATGATGGACCGAATTCCCAGTTTCTATTATAATAGTTTTTCCCGAATTCCCAGTTTGTTTATAATAGTATTTCCTAGATCCAATCGGTCAAATCGAAACACATCAACCCGACCCTCAGATCCGAGCTAAGCCTCTCCACCTCATGCTTTAATGTTCTTACACCTCATGCTTCAATGTTGTGTTAATTTGATGCCAGCACCTGCTATCCATCTTCCAACTTATCTCAATCATCATATGTGTATGTGTGTGCAGAAATACATACAAATAATATCCATCGGGAATCGATGAGTTCCGTTTTGGGGTAATTTTGTTTCACACCACACTAAAGAAATCCACTGATTATCTTTATGATTTCTCATTACTTTCAAACGTTTTTTCAAGGTGGGTTTCGTTATTTTTTTAGGGGGTGTTTGGATTAGCTTATTTACCTACCTCATGAGCGTATTTGCTTCAACAGGGGATCAACAATTCAAGGTGCCTCTTTTTTTTTTTTTTTTTTNTGCTGAAATTGGTTGAATAGTTAAAAGGATAAGAACTTGATTTGCTATTAGGTGTTTTGGCTTAGTATTTTTTGGTAAAATTCATATTGTGGTTCATATTAGTATTATACTCAAAATTGTTAGCAAAACCCGAACAAGATTAAATTTTGTTAATGGGTTTGTTATTTTAGGCTTTTAGCTGTTATTTGTTACGTTTAGCGCGTGGGTCACTTTTTTGGAGAATTAATGCTAAAAGTGCGTAAATAGTTAAAAAGGTAGGAGCTTGATTTGCTATTAGCCTATTAGGTGTTTTTGTTTAGTAATATTTGGTAAACTTCAGATTGTGGTTCATATAAGTACTTGAAAATGTTAGTAAATCTTTTAAAAGGAACAAATTGTTGATGGATTTATTGTGTTAGGTGTTGGATGTTCTTTTTAGCATACCGGTCTCTTTAATTTATGTAATTTCAAGTAGATTTGATGAAATGCTGGAATAAGTTATCTTCAAGATGGCTTAGTGGTAAAGCGACCCGGACCCGGGTTCAAACCTTACTGAATAAATATCTTGGGATAGCCAGGGAAAAAGTCTAGAAACAGCCATAGGAATACCGGTTAGGCCCCGTAGATTAGAGCCAACTTTCCCCGAGTAGCCTCAACATGGATCTCTCTCCATTGTTTACTTATATGCTGCTCATCTAAGTCCGTGATTAATCCAAAATTGTGTGTTCTTTTTTCAAAATAATAACTATAGAATGAAAATTTGCTAAAATGTTCAAACAATCAAGATAAGAATTTGTGTTGGTTATTATGCTCAACTGCATACATGTATCTTATATATTTATGTTTTTTCTTATCTTTTGTATGAAACGAGCTTAATTCATTATTGGCGTTCACTTTTTGCAGCAAAGAAGAATGGGGACGAAACATATGTGTCTTCTGGTGATAACTGTTCTATTTGTAGTAGTTTCAATTGTGGATGCCGACACATCGCCTGTAATTGTGAAGAAAGTTAAGGGAAAGAAAGTTTGTGATCAGGGATGGGAATGTAAAGGAAGGTCGGAGTATTGTTGTAACCTCACAATATCTCTCACAATATCTCAGTATTTCGATTACTACCAATTTGAGGAGCTTTTCTTAAAGAGAAACACACCAGTGGCAAAAGCTGTCGGTTTCTGGGATTATAAGTCTCTTATTACTGCTGCTGCCATTTACCAGCCAAAAGGGTTTGGTACCACAGGCAACAAGACCACAAAAATGTTGGAAGTTGCTGCTTTTCTTGCTCACGTTGGGAGTCAGACTTCGTGTAAGCTCATATTTTGGCATGTTTTGCTTTCATTTTTATATTGATTAGAAGTTGTTTTTACCTAAAGGGGTCAAACCAGGAAATTTGGCTGAAAGAGGCTAGGGTTAAACAGGTCGAACGGGTCTATATCTAATGGACAAAACCTCTTATAGTCGTTTTTATACAATGGTTTGTGTCAAATCTGTTCGTATGCTAAAGGAAAGCGAAATACAATTTAGGTAGTGCAAGATGTATAGCGGCTGTGGATTGCTGGTAAGCTGCAAGTTGTTAACACGATTTGTTGAAACTAACGCGAGCTTCGTAGGTTCCTTTACTTTAGTTCGAAGTGATTTCAAAAAGAGGAAACACTTTATATAGACGGCCGCCTGTGATTGAAGAAACAACCGCAAAGAATTGTCGAAAAGAAAGACCACAAAACCGAAGGCTCCTCCAAAACAGTTCGCAAACAATTGTTGACACAGGTGATTGAAGAAACAGCCACACCCAAGATGCAACAAATGGAAAGCACAGCACCAGGTTCGGAAGAATTACACTTGCCCAAGCCTGCAAGAAGGCAAAGTATGACTAAGCCACTACAACAGGTCTCATAATACAGTCTGTAACTAAACTTTAAGAAGCAGTGATATAATGTACAGTAAATGAACGTAACGTATCGCACCGTCTATGTAGGATAGATGTGCAAGTATGTCTACGCAGGATGGCACATTAGTATACCAGGCTCTAAAGTTGCAAGTAGAAAGCCAGTAGGCTCTAAAGTTGCAAGTAGAAAGCTGTAGGAAAAACCCTTGCATGTTTTGTAAACGACATCATGTCAATACATCTATCCAGTTTTATCTGTTTTAAGGCATTTTCCATCACAACAACTGTGCAAACAGGTTTCTCACGCAGGTATAGAGGCCCCCGCCGCAACGCGGCGGGTTCCTACTCCTTGTTTTATACACTTTAGTTAGGCGTAGCCACTAGCTCAGTTTATTTTATTTATTTATTTATTTATTTTTTTTAACGGCAGGTTAGTTGTTAGATGTTAGTTGTTGGCTCGAGTTAGTGTCGCATCCTCGGGAAGAGATATCAACCGCGAGCCTCTCCTTAGGGGATAACCCCACTCCTATTCCCGATTCGCCTGATATCATTAGAGCTTGTGGTTCCCATGTGAGGACTTCCCGGTCGGTCACCCAAACCGGTACTACTCTCACTTGGGCTCGCTTAACTACTTAAGCCTTTACCACTAGACCACAAGCCCCATGATCACTAGCTCAGTTTATTGATCTGCATTATTTAACTGACATTAAGGATAAACAATGACCAATAATTTGTTTAAGGGAAAATTGTCCAGAAATACATCCAACTTGCCACCTATTACTATTGTATGCATTGAATTTTTTTTTCCTATTATATACATGAACTTTCTTAATCACGTTATTGTATCAATAAAACGCCTATGTGATGACGTGGCATGGATTAAGCCAAATAATTACCATTGCTAATCAAACTATCCTGTTTTTTCTTCTTTTTGGGGCTCTTTTGACAACTTTAAAAACATTGAGGGCAAAATTGTATCACATGAAGATAACTTATATCATACCCCACCCCTTTCCCTTTTCCCCCCATTTTTCCCAAACGGTCCCAAACAAATCAAACAAGAACCCTAAAAATGAGCACTTCAAGTTCAGCTCAATCCCGTTTAATTGGAGGTAAGATTGAATTTTTTTTGCAACTGTAATCGTCAATTAAGGGTGCAAACATCAAGCTCAAGGGCGAATCCAGGCAAGAGGTATGTAAAATGTGACCATTGTCGAGTGTATGAGTTTCTTGATGATGACCTTCCAAGTCAATATTACAAAGACTTGGTATATGGGTTCTTTCAAAGGCAAAGAGGAATGGATAATGGACCAATGATTGAGGCACTTGCTTTGGAGAAGTCAAGTTTGGAAGAAGAGTTGAAGGTTACAAAGTCAAAGTTGGAAGATGAGTTGAAGACTAGAAAGGCAAAGTTGGAATTGTATGATAAGTTGTTTATGGTCATGTTAGGATGTTTGTGTGTGATATGTGTTGGGATAGGTATGTCACTAGGCAAGTAGTGTAATATGTGTAGGGGTTGGTCATGTTAGATTGCAAATGCTATGGTAGAAGAACTTGGTAAGTTAGTTTATGATCCCTGTAATGTAGTGTTTTCAAATGTTGAATGTTAAGTAAGTTTATGAAATGTTTGCTACTCCATTTGGTTTTACATGCATGTTCTTCCTATTTGCATTTGGTTGACAGTCAAAGTTTGGTGGAAATGGAATAAGCTTGAACATGAAATTGAGAAAAGCATTTCATTGATTCATAGTATGGCTACAATGGTTTTATTGTAGGATGGTTACCTAAACCATTCCTCATTCATACATATATTGTAACCACATAGCATAGGTTCATGAGCTAACCTAGTGCTTTTTTCCCTTTCCTTTTGGATCTTTGGGAACCCATGTTTTGATACCAAGATCCTTCCATGTTTTTGGAGATGGCAGCCCTAGCACTTGATCCCTTGCATCAAAAGCTAATTTTGCTTCTTTTTTGTCAGTCACAGTTGTCGTGCTTTCCACCCTATTAGAAGTCAGTTTGAAAGGAGTTGGCTTGTAATCCTTTGGAAAGTAATCCAACCATCCATTGGATTCACCACTGTCTGATGAAAATCCAAATGAAGGTGGATCACATGAAATTGCCTCAGAACTGTCACTTGAAATGGTAATTATTTCTGCCAAAAAAATGGTAAAAAAAACAGATTAGTTTTGAATTGTAGATGTAACTGACTAGTAAAGAACATGGAAGAATACATTTTCCTTTTTGGAAGCCATTTGATGAATGTTATTAACTTTTGATGGAGGTTGGTATGTTATATAGTGCAAGTAGTTGGCGTTTTAAGCCAATACTATAAATGAGGATCACAAGTATTTATGATCACAAGTTTAATAGTAAAGATTCTACTAGACCAGGCTACCTTACCTTAGAGGCACTTTTGCAGTTAGAAAAAAACAGTGTGGTGTACCATCAAAAGTCACAAATAGGCCTGTACCATAGCTTCTTGGTATAAGTTAAGTTTTGTTGTTGTTGCATATGACCAAACACTAAAGTAACATATACTTGAAATAACGCACAGATACTTGCTTTACATAAAATATTGCATATTTCATTGCAAATAAGAGTTGAACAATGACCATCAAATGTGCCCTGTGTGATGTACAAAATGGGCTAATGTGTGATAGTCATTTCATCAACTAAACATATTAGTTGCTGCTAAATATTAGTGGTTATAGTTATTACAGACCCATAATTAGTTACTAAGAGTTTACATTAGTTTGCCCTCAAAAGATGTACAAAATGGGCACATGCTACTTTCTTTGTTCAAGCATCATCTACATCCAGTGCAGATTGAGGAGTGCTGCCCTGGCCATGGATCTTTCTAGCCAACTAGTTCTTCATGATTCTTTCACTTGGCCTCCTAAATCTTGCCTGTACAACTGGAAGTTGTTGTTGTTCTGCTTCTTGCACTTCAGGCTCATCATTCTGAGTTTGAGATTCTTCTACATGCATGATATCAGCTTGAGTACCAGTCAACTCAATCTCTATTTGACCTTCATTTTCAACATGTTCATGACTTTGAGGCTCATTATTCTGAATTTCAGGTTCTACCCTTTGACCATCATCAACTGCATCACTTTCTTGCTCACCAAACCATCTTGCAAAAGCAGATGTACAAGATCTTTTTAACCTATTCCTACTTGACCCACTGCTGTTCCTATTTGACCCACTAGTGCCAACTGTGTTCCTATTTGGCCCACTAGTGCCAACTGTGTTCCTATTTGGCCCAATTTTTGCACCTGTCTTCTTTTTTGGCCCACTTCTAGCACCTGCCCTAACATTTGACCCATCAACATTTGACCCACCAACATTTTCAACCCTAACATTTATTTCCCTTACCTCATTAACATTTGACCCACCAACATTTTCATTCTCATTCACCTTATGCTTTATAGGCCTTCCTCTAGATTTTTTCTTTTTAGGCACTTGTTCAACAGGTTCATTTTTGCAACTTTTTTTGTTGTGCCCAGGTTGGTGGCAGATGCTACAATTCATTTCTACACCTACCTTTGATACTCTTTTTGAGCTACCCCCTCACCCCTTGATCTAATTCTTTTCTTTCTAGGCCTACCAGGCATTTTTTTGGTTTGGGAGGTAAAACAAGTGAGTACATACTCTGGTTTGGCCAGAAATCAGTCCCATCAACTGGTTTCATATAACTGCTATATGTTACATGATACATGTGATGTACGCGGGATTGCGACCACGCAACAGGTTTTACCTCTCAAGGGATCTCAAGAGGCTTACAATCCCACCAGGCAGTGTACCTGACCGATGTAGTATAGTGCAGTGGTAAGTACGGGGGATTGATCATTCTCTCACAGGGAAGTTTGTTAGATATGAAAAACTACTCTAATAGGTCTAAGGATGAGGGATGATTATTTTTGTATTTTTATATTTTATAAAAACAAGTAAAATCTCGGGTTTGAAGGATTGGGCGGAATTAGTTGCTAGTTAACTAACCCAAAAACTACTATTGCAAATAAAATAAAATAACAAGAAAATAAAAGGTCGTGAAACTTATATGGAGACAAATGTGTTTACTTAGATTTCCTTACTCCCTAACTATCTTTTACCGGTTAATTAGTGTGTATTAATTGCGTGGATGACGGGTGTATTCCTTAATACCATTCGTGGGGTGGCGTACGTACTTCCCTAACTCTATAAACTCCTACTTCACTCCTATGTCGAGCCTGCTAGAAGCTCCTAACATGGGATCATTAGAATTCGCTCATGCATTAAATACAACCATAAAAACCTAGTACGCATTGGTTCATGTTTCTTAAGACGTTCAAGCAAGTTACTGTATAGGAAGTTAGCCAGTTTTCTTAAGCCTAACATCGATAAACAATCATTCAATACAAGTAATAACACACCAACAACCAATAATCAATAGTTAGGTTTCATTAGATCTAAGCAAACACAAAATAAATCTAGCCTAGCATGTTAATTGAAAGACAAGCATAAGATATAATTAACCAACACATAGACATATTGATTAATTTGAATGGAGACTTATCTTCAATTAAACATGGAAGAATCAAGGGTGAAAAACCCTTGAAAAAGCTGTCAAAATCGTCTAGGGTTTTGTTCCCAAAAGTTGCACACTAATGAATGAAAAATAGAAAAGTATTTATAGAGAATACACTCTGACGGAGTCAGGCTTTAGGTGCTGACGCCGTCAGCTCGCCGCCATTAGGGTTCTCAGATGGCCTAGATCCATGTCTGACGCCGTCACTTGTAAAATACCTCTGGGCCGTCACTCTTTAGCTTAACACCTGACGGCCTAGGAATATTAACACCTGACGCCGTCAGGTGTTATTTCCATGTTTTCTTCTTAGGGCGTCACGTATAGTCTGAATCCACTCCTTTGTCTTAGTTGGCTGACGGTGTCACCTTGTGACTCTGACACCGTCAGGTAGGATTTCCAGCATGCTTTTGAGACTTTGTCTTTTCTTCACTTTATGCTCCAAAAACGCCTAAAATGATGTGTTTTCCAGAATTCTTCTCAAAAGTAGCTAAAATGACAAAAGGAACGATTTAGGGCAATATTTGATCATATTAACTCGAATTAGGGCTTAAATGACCCCCTAAAACGGGTACACTTTTCATCTCATCAAATACCCTTACACTTGAGATTTGCTTGTCCGCAAGCAAATAGGCTTTTATTCCAATCAAAATATGAGTTAGGGGTCATATAACACTAATATAAAAGTAATTACAACAAATAGTTACTCGACCCTAATCATAATAAGCACGGAAATCATACACTAGCACCTTACAAATAGTGTTTGGATACTCTCATCTCTCGGGTGTTATAAACCTATACAACTACATTTGAAACGGAATAAAATCACTCACTACCTGTCATAGCAAATAGATTACCATAGGCTTGGGAGAGGATCAATTACTTTTCCACTAGACGTAAGCACCTAAGATAAACTATCAAAGAGGGCTTTCCAAAGGGTTGTAATGTAAGGTGTAGGGATATGATAAACACGGTTTGGTTGGAATAAAGGGTATTTTACTGGCGGCAAGTTAATTATCATGATCAAATACATGTACTATACAATGTTGCTAAGCCAAGACTCGACTCAACTTAAGCTAAAAATGAAATAACAAAAACATAAACAAACATAAAAAGAAACAGGATGGTAGTCTGTATGTTTTTTCTACTTCTCTTTTTCTCATTTTTTTTGTCTTTTTCTTGATTTTTTCGATTTTTTTTTTCATACACTCTTGCCCTACCATCCAAAATATTACATCATAGGGGCCTCGTTTCTCCCCTTACACTTGAGCTTTTACATACTTTACAAATAACTAATCTAATGACTCGAATGAAGATAATCGAAAAACTTGGAGTACTTTTTAAAATATTTAGCACATATGGGGGTAATAATGATGTTCATCCCCATTACTCCATTAAACTAGTACTTTACCCATGAGTCCCAATCATCCCAAAACAATATGTACAAGATATGATTCGACTTAGCAACCATGTAATCAATTAGATAATTAACAAAGGGTTTAACACAAATGTTGTAACAATAATGCACTAAAGATGAGTGCATACAAGGTAGGCTAAGGCGATTTGGGTGTACATTTAAGTGGGGTGTAACAAATTCTCACTTTGAGTAAGATGCTCAAAGGTCAAAATGAAAAGATAGGCTCTGAGGGCTGTACTAGGGGTATCGTGTACCAAAAATGGGTACAACGCAAAGGGTGTGGGAGAATTACTTGACCAATGTAGCCAAATTAATTATAACAAAAACACGGGTGTAAAACAAGGGGTTAATCCTAATGCCTCTTATCATGTAGTAGATCTAACTACACGAATGTAGTCTCACTTGTGGATTTGAGATGGTCCTAACGCAAGTTCTAGAATCTAAGTGCTGCCGGTACATGATGACGTGGGATTGCGACCACGCAACAGGTTTTACCTCTCAAGGGATCTTGAGAAGCTTGCAATCCCACCAGGCAGTGTACCTGGTCGGTGTAGTATAGTGTAGTGGTAAGTACGGGGGATTGATCGTTCTCTCATTGGGAATAGTGTTCGTTAGGTTAGAAAAACTACTCTAAAAGGTCTAAGGGTGAAGGAAGATTATTTTTGTATTTTTATATTTTTATGAAAGCAAGTAAAATCTCGGGTTTTAGAGGAGTGGGCGGAATTAGTTGCTAGTCAACTAACCCAAAAACTTCAATTGCTATTAAAAATAAAATAACTAAACTATTGTGGTTGTGAAAACTTATATGAAGACAAATGTGTTTACTTAGACTTCCTTACTCCCTAACAATCTTTTACCGATTAATAGGTGCATGTATAACTTGCGTGGATGACGGGTGTATTCCTTAACAATTCATGGGGTGGCGTACATATCTCCCCAATTCTATGAGCTCTTATCTCCTCCTACAACGATGCGTAAAGCACCCAATCATAGGGATTGTAAACAGTGGCTCATGCGTTAAATACTACCTTAATAACCTAGTACGCATTAGTTACATGTTTCTTAAGACGTTCTAGCATGTTACCATATAGGAGCTTAGCCAGTTTTCTTAAGCCTAACATTGATGAAACATTCATCCAAGACAAGTAATAACACACCAATCAACCAATAATTAATAGTTAGGTTTCATTAGATATAAGCAAACACAAGAAAAATCTAGCCTAGCACGTTAATTGAAAGACAAGCATAAGATATAATTAACCAACACATAGACATATTGATTAATTTAAGTGAGGACTTATCTTTAATTGAACATGNTCCGGAAAATTTCTGGAAAAACTATACCTTACATCCTGGAATTCCTGCAAAAATATCATTATGACTCGATACAAGCATTTGACTCAAACAAGTACTAATATGTAAGTTAATTTACATTGTTATGATTCATGTTCATTCGTTTTTA
This sequence comes from Artemisia annua, assembly GCA_014162995.1. NCBI lineage: Eukaryota > Viridiplantae > Streptophyta > Magnoliopsida > Asterales > Asteraceae > Artemisia > Artemisia annua. The sequence goes on from LBNU01008263.1 coordinate 54,028, forward strand.
TTAGCCGATTTAGATTTCCCTTACACTTATCTTTTGCAAAATACCTTTATATGTAGTTAAGACGAAGTTTAAAACAAAATAAAGCATTTTCACAAATTAGTTTGAAGCATGAATCAATAACAAGAAAAATAACCTACATAAGGAAACAAATAAAATCAAATAAACAAATAAATAAACACAAAGCTTGGGTTGCCTCCCAAGAAGCGCTTTTCTTTATTAACGAGTCTTGTAGCTAGACTCAAAGTCACCGTACATTACGTGACTCCATCGTTGGTCACGGTTTCTAGGTCATCCTCTTGTCCGGTTTTATAATCCGGTCCTAATTTCAAACAATCCTTGTAGAAACCGAATATCCTTTGCATGACATAGTCTACTCCTCTACTTCTATCATTGTCATTTCTATAGTAGAACGCTTGCTTGTGCTCCTTTTCAAGGTTTGAAAAAAGTCGGTATTGCTCTATCTTATAAGGCATTTGGTAAGCTACATCATCGGTCTCGTCTTTGAACCTAACTATCCCTAGAGATGGGTCATAATTCATCTTAGAGGCCTCAACAAACGGCTTTCCAAAAACTACTTGAGTTAAGCACGCATCTATTACCGGGCGAATGTCCTCAACAATCACAAAGTCGGCAATATAGGTGAAATTCCCTATGTAGACATGTAGTCCCCTAACTCTACCTACAAAATTGCTCACCCACCCCGTGCTAGGAAATGTCATAAGTCCCAGTTGCTTTTTCATTATAAGATTGTAGTGGGCTCTAGTCATGATGTTTATGGGAAACTTAAGATCTATATAAGCTTTCCAAACATGCAAGTGACCTATATTGCATGGTATGTTAAGGTTGGTAGGGTCACCGATTTTGATGATTGGGTTACCTAGGATGTATGGTGTCTCGGGGTCATTGAATAGATCCTTATGGTATGCCCGCTCTTCCCTAGTTGGTAACATATTGAAGTGGTCCTCTTCATCATCTACTTCTTTAGTCTCATTTATCCCAATTTCCTTATCTACCTCAACTTTGTTAACCTCATCCTTAGGTTCACTATTATCCTCACTCCTATCAATTGGTTTAATGGTGACAACGTTGACGAAGTGGACATGTTTGGATGAAGAAGGGTCTTTAACTTGGGGTCCGCTATTTGTGTTCCTAGCGTCCTTATGTGGAGGTGATAGCACTTGATTGTTGAGGGCTTTCAATAAGTTGTCTATCTTATTGGTCATCTCCGTTTGTTGTTGATTGAATTCGGATTCGAATCTAGCTATTCGAGCTTCTTGAGATGCCATAAACTGAGACATCAATCCTTCGAGATTATCTGTACTACCATTGTTGTTGGAAGGATTGTTATTGAAAGTACGGTTTGGGTAGGAACCGTTCGATTAGAAACTATTAGGTGGGTTGGAAGAATTGGTTTGGGGCGCGTTTTGGTTTTGCTTCCACCTAAGGTTTGGGTGATTTCTCCATGAGGGGTTGTATGAATCACCGTAAGAAATAGATTACCATAGGCTTGGGAGAGGATCAATTACTCTTCCACTAGGCGTAAGCACCTAAGATAAACTATCAAAGAGGGCTTTCCAAAGGGTTGTAACGTAAGGTGTGGGGATATGATAAACATGGTTTGGTTGGAATAAGGGTATTTTAATGGTGGCGAGTTAATTATCATGATCAAATACATGCACTATACAATGTTGCTAAGCCAAGACTCGACTCAATCTTATGCTAAAAACAAAATAACAAAAACATGAACAAACATAAAAGAAACGGGATGATAGTCCGTATGTTTTTTTTTTCTACTTTTCTTTTTCTATTTTTTTTTGTATTTTTCTTGATTTTTCGATTTTTTTTTCATACACTCTTACCCTACCATCCAAAATAATACATCATTGGGGCCTCGGTTCTCCCCTTACACTTGAAATTTTACATGACTTTACAATTACTATTCTAATGACTCGAATTAAGATAACTGAAAAACTTGGAGTACTTTTTAAAATATTTAGCACATATGGGGGTAATAATGTTGATCTTCCCCATTACTCCATTACACTAGTAATTTACCCATGAGTCCCAATCGTCCCAAAACAATATGTACAAGGATATGACTCGACTTAGCAACCATGTAATCGATTAGATAATTAACAAAGGGTTTAACACAAATGTTGTCCCAATAATACACTAAAGGTGAGTGCATACAAGGTAGGCTATGGCGATTTGGGTGTACATTTAAGTGGGGTGTAACAAATTCTCACTTTGAGTAAGATGCTCAAAGGTCGAAACGAAAAGATAGGCTCGGAGGGGTGTACTAGGGGTATCGTGTACCAAAAATGGGTACAACGCAAAGGGTTTGGGAGAATTACTTGACCAATATTGCCAATGTAATTATAACAAAAACACGGGTGTAAAAACAAAGGGTTAATCCTAATGCCTCTTATCATGTAGTAGATCTAACTACACGAATGTAGTCTCACTTGTGGATTAGAGATGGTCCTAACGCAAGTTCTAGAATCTAAGTCCTACCGGTACTCCCATCATAGCATCAAAGATGGATGCTTTTCCTACCAATTCTAGGGGTGAACCTCACATATTTGGGGTGGAAAATTTTTTTAGTGGTACGGTTTTGTGCTAGTCATATAATTTTCTATCCATGAGACGCTTATTAAGACCAAAGTCTCACTTCTAAATGTTGTAAAAATTTTAAATTGGCGCTAAAATTGCCCTAACAAATATTTCTCTCGGTTTTATTACAAATTTACTATCAAACAAACAAAAATCAAGTGCAATTGTATTCTCTAAGGTGCCTTCATTTACCCCCCTTACACTTAAACCGAACACTGTCCCCAATGTTCAAATAGAAGATGTAAAAGTAAATAAAATGAAAGAATGAAATCAAATACTCCCCTGATTCGTTTGATGTGGATAGTGAGGTAACGTGGATAGATCTTCTTCCAAGAAATATGAACGCTCAAAGCTTCCCTTCCAAAATATAAATCATCTTCTTGTCCAAAATAACCTGTTAACCTGAAAAAAAGATAAAGGCCAACCTCGCATAAAATCGGCGGTATAATCTATAATAGGATATAATGCTTGTGGAATGAATATTTTTGCAGAATTCCTGGAGATTATAAGCTAGAGAGTTAACAAAACTTTTTATTTCCGGAAGAAAAACAAAACTTTCAAAAATTGCAGAAAATTATTGCCTGACGCCGTCAGGTTTTAATGCCTGACGCCGTCAGAAATGATCTGACAGAATTCTCATGTTAAGTTTCCGGAAAAATTCTGGAAAAACTAGAGCTTACTTCCTGGAATTCCTGCAAAAATTCATTATGACTCGATACAAGCATTTGACTCAAACAAATACTAATATGTATGTTAATTTACATTGTTATGATTCAAGTTCATTTGTTCTTATAAACCGATTTAGATTTCCCTTACACTTAGCTTTTGCAAAATACCTTTATATGTAGTTAAGACGAAGTTAAAAACAAAATAAAGCATTTTCACAAGTTAGTTTGAATCATGAATCAATAACAAGAAATATCATACATACGGAAACAAATAAAATCAAATAAACGAACAAACAAACACAAAGAGCTTGGGTTGCCTCCCAAGAAGCGGTTTTCTTTATTAACGAGTCTTGTAGCTAGACTCAAAGTCACCGTACATTACGTGACTCCATCGTTGGTCTCGGTTTCTAGGCCATCCTCTTATCCGGTTTTATAATCCGGTCCTAATTTCAAACAATCCTTGTAGAAACCGAATATCCTTTCCATGACATAGTCTACTCCCCTACGTCTATCCTCATCATTCCTATAGTAGACCGCCTGTTTAAGCTCCTTTTCAACGTTTGACAAGTGTTGGAATTGCTCTATCTTATATGGCATTTGGTAGTTCACTTCATCGGTCTCATCCTTAAATTTAACTATCCCTAAGGAAGGTTCATAAGTCATTCTAGAGACCTCAATAAACGGTTTTCCCAAGACTACTTGAGTTAAACTTGCATCGACTATTGGGCGGATATCTTCTACAATCACAAAGTCGGTGACATAGGTGAAGTTCCCTACATAAACCGGTAATCCCCTAACTCTTCCCGTGAAGTTACTAATCCATCCCTTATCGGGGAACACCCTATACCTAAGTTGATTTTTCATTATCAAGTTGTATTGGGCTCTAGTCATGATGTTTATGGGAGATCTAGGGTCGATGTAAGCTTTCCACACATGCAAATGTCCTATGTTGCATGGTATGTTGAGATTAGAAGGGTCGCCCGTTTTGATAATCGGGTTACCTAGGAAGTATGGTGTCTCGGAGTCATCGAATAAATCCTTATGGTATGCCCGTTCTTCTCTAGTTGGTAACTTATTGAAGTAGTCCTCTCCATCATCTACTTCTTCAATCTTGCTTACCCTACTTTCCTTATCTACCTCGACTTCCTTAACTTCATCCCTAGGTTCATTATTTTCCTCACTCCTATCAATTGGTCTAATAGTGACAACGTTGACGAAGTGGACATGTTTGGATGAAGAAGGGTCCTTGATTTGGGGTCCGCTATTAGTGGTCCTAGCGTCCTTATGTGGAGGTGATAGCACTTGGTTGGTAAGGGCCTTCAACAAGTTGTCAATCTTATTGGTCATCTCTACTTGTTGTTGATTAAATTCGGATGTGAATTTAGCTATACGAGCTTCTTGAGATGCCATAAAATTGGACATCAATCCTTCAAAGTTATTGGTACTACCATAGTTGTTGGAAGGATTATTGTTGAAGGTACGGTTCGAGGAAGGACCGTTGGGTTGAAAACGATTAGGTGGGTTGGAAGAATTGTTTTGGGGCACGTTTTGGTTTGACTTCCACCTAAGGTTTGGGTGATTTTTCCATGAGGGGTTGTATGAATCACCGTAAGGGTTTGGCTCGGGTTTGAAAGTGTACCACTTGTCTCCCGCTCCGTCGGTACGCGAGGATGCGTAGTCCGCAAAAGCTTGTTCGGGGAGTTCCATGCAATCACGAGTGTCGTGGGGACCACTACATAATTCGCACGAAGAAGTGATTTTATTCAATTGGCTCGATGGGTTGGGAGCCTCGTAGGATTTCATGAGAAATTTGACTTGGTCTTCAAGTTCTATGATCCTACGGTCGGAAGTGCTTGAATTATTCGAAGTCAAAGATATTGCCTTGACCGTCTTATTCAAATCATGGGGATCATTCCAACTTTCGTTGTCATATAGAGCAAGATCTTCTAGGAGATCCCATGATTGTTCCGCACTTAGATCACGTAGCTTGCCACCGGCCGCTTGGTCAATGGCTTCCCTCGTGGGGATATTGATATGGTCATCGAAGATTTGGACTTGGAGCCAAAGGTCTATGCCATGGTGAGGGACTTTTTGGAGTAAGTCCTTGAATCGAGTCCATGCCTCGTAGAGGGTTTCGCCTTGGCGTTGTTGGAATGCTAAGATATCATTCCTTAGCTTGGTAGTTCTCCCCGGTGGGAAAAATTGCGCAAGGAAACGAGTTGTGAGATCATCCCAAGAGGTGATGGATCCTGCGGGTAGACGCTCTAGCCACTGACTAGCATGGTCTCGCAGAGAGAATTGGAAGAGACGTAATCGGGTAGTCTCTCGAGTGGCAACATCAAGGTCTATAGAATCTACGATCTTAAGGAAATCCTTGAGGTGTTGATTTGGATCTTCGGAACAAAGTCCATGGAATGCACATCCGCTTTGCACCAACCGGATGGTGTCGGATCGCAAGGGAGTGACATTGGCTCCTTGAGTGAGCTCAATGGTGTTGCGATAGCCATGGTGGCTAGGTCGGGAATACTCTCCTAAGGTACGGGCTCTAGGAGGTTGGTTTGGTTGTGGTTGGTGGTTTGGTTGAGGTGGGTTGTTGGGATCGAGGATGTTACCACCTTCCATGTTGGCGGATGGTAATGGTTACAAAAAAAAACACGAAGAAATAAGATAGACTAAAGAAAATCCTAGAAAAATAAAATAAAAATCTCACTAGAAAGGAATCTAGTGAGTAGACCTAATAAAATAAAAATTCTACCTAAACAATAACTATTGCCCGGCAGCGGCGCCAAAAACTTAATGACGTGGGATTGCGACCACGCAACAGGTTTTACCTATCAAGGGATCTTGAGAAGCTTGCAATCCCACCAGGCAGTGTACCTGGTCGGTGTAGTATAGTGTAGTGGTAAGTACGGGGGATTGATCGTTCTCTCACAGGGAATAGTGTTCGTTAGGTTAGAAAAACTACTCTAAAAGGTCTAAGGGTGAAGGAAGATTATTTTTGTATTTTTATATTTTTATGAAAGCAAGTAAAATCTCGGGTTTTAGAGGAGTGGGCGGAATTAGTTGCTAGTCAACTAACCCAAAAACTACAATTGCAATTAAAAATAAAATAACTAAACTATTATGGTTGTGAAAACTTATATGGAGACAAATGTGTTTACTTAGATTTCCTTACTCCCTAACCATCTTTTACCGGTTAATTGGTGCATGTATTACTTGCGTGGATGACGGGTGTATTCCTTATCAATTCATGGGGTGGCGTACATATCTCCCCAATTCTATGAGCTCTTATCTCCTCCTACAACGATGCGTAAAGCACCCAATCATAGGGATTGTAAACAGTGGCTCATGCGTTAAATACTACCTTAATAACCTAGTACGCATTAGTTACATGTTTCTTAAGACGTTTAAGCATGTTACCATATAGGAGTTTAGCCAGTTTTCTTTAGCCTAACATTGATGAAACATTCATCCAAGACAAGTAATAACACACCAATCAACCAATAATTAATAGTTAGGTTTCATTAGATCTAAGCAAACACAAGAAAAATCTAGCCTAGCATGTTAATTGAAAGACAAGCATAAGATATAATTAACCAACACATAGACATATTGATTAATTTAAGTGAGGACTTATCTTTAATTGAACATGAAGGATTCATGGGTAAAAAACCCTTGAAAATACAGCCAAATTCATCTTTAGGGTTTTTCCCAAACTTGTACCAAAAGTTCCACACTAATGAATGAAAAATAGAAAATTATATATAGATTTTACATTGTGACGGCGTCAGGTTATGGGTTCTGACACCGTCAGCTCGCCGTCATTAGGGTTCTCGGATGGCCTAGATCTACTTCTGACGCCGTCACTTGTAAATGTGCTCTGGGCCGTCACTCTTTAGCATTACACCTGACGGCCTACTTTTCTCTAACACCTGACGCCGTCAGGTGTAAACATCTTGTTTTCTTCTTAGGGCGTCTAGTGTAATTTGATTTTACTCCTTTGTCAACGTTGGCTGACGGCGTCACCTTGTGACTCTGACGCCGTCAGGAAGGTTTTCCAGCTTCTTTTGAGACTTTGTCGTTTTCTTCACTTTTATGCTCCAAAAACGTCCAAATTATCATGTTTTCCAGAATTCTTCTCAAAAGTACCTAAAATGACAAAAGGAACGATTTAGGGTAATATTTGA
>LBNU01008264.1:0-16698 GCA_014162995.1 Artemisia annua
GAGGCTGCCAGAACTATGCTTGCAGATTCACTTTTACCTACTACTTTTTGGGCTGAAGCAGTTAATACTGCTTGTTATGTGTTCAATAGAGTAAGGGTGACTAAACCTCAAAACAAGACTCCTTATGAACTATTATTTAGTGAAAAGCCAATGCTTAGCTACATAAGACCATTTGGTTGTCATGTTACTATTCTTGATACACTTAGTGCTCTTGGAAAGTTTGATGGCAAGTCTGATGAAGGATACTTAGTTGGATATTCAACTACAAGCAAGGCTTACAGGGTGTACAATCTGGAAACCAAAAGAGTTGTTGAAAATCTTCATGTTGATTTTTGAAGAGAAACCTAATGTACAGGGACTGGGTTATAGATGGATGTTTGACATTGGTTACTTAACTGACTCTATGAACTATATTCCTGTCTCCTTGGAGAATCAAGCTAACTCTACTGCAGGTTCTTCAAATGATACTAATAATGCAGGTACCACAAGTGAGGAAGAAGAAGTATCTGAGCATCTTATCATACCTACTACTGTTCAACTATCTGCAGATGTAAATGGACCAAAGAGATCTTCTCCTCAAACAAAGGTGCCAAGTGCAGAAGCACAAGCTAAGGAGGCTTCTTCTCAAAATCCTGATANGGCCTACCTCTGTAAAGAGCATTAACTATGCTCAATATTATCTTGTTATCACTGATGATTGTACCAGGTTTTGCTGGGTGTTCTTCTTGTCTTTCAAAGATGAAACTCCTGGCATTATTCAAAACTTCATAAGAAGAATTGAAAATCAACTGGATCAAAAGGTCAAAATTATTAGATCAGATAATGGGACTGAATTTAAGAACAGAAGTATGCTTTAATTCTGTGGAAACAAAGGAATAAAACAAGAGTACAGCAATGCTAGAACTCCACAACAAAATGGAGTTGCTGAAAGAATGAATAGGACACTCATTGAGGCTGCCAGAACTATGCTTGCAGATTCACTTTTACCTACTACTTTTTGGGCTGAAGCAGTTAATACTGCTTGTTATGTGTTCAATAGAGTAAGGGTGACTAAACCTCAAAACAAGACTCCTTATGAACTATTATTTGGTGATAAGCCAATGCTTAGCTACATAAGACCATTTGGGTGTCATGTTACTATTCTTGATACACTTAGTGCTCTTAGAAAGTTTGATGGCAAGTCTGATGAAGGATACTTAGTTGGATATTCAACTACAAGCAAGGCTTACAGGGTGTACAATCTGGAAACCAAAAGAGTTGTTGAAAATCTTCATGTTGATTTTCTTGAAGAGAAACCTAATGTACAGGGACTGGGTTATAGATGGATGTTTGACATTGATTACTTAACTGACTCTATGAACTATGTTCCTGTCTTCTTGGAGAATCGAGCTAACTCTACTGCAGGTTCATCAAATGATACTAATAATGCAGGTACCACAAGTGAGGAAGAAGAAGTATCTGAGCATCTTATCATACCTACTACTGTTCAACTATCTGCAGATGCCAATGGACCAAAGAGATCTTCTCCTCAAACAAAGGTGCCAAGTGCAGATGCTCAAGCTAAGGAGGCTTCTTCTCAAAATCCTGATACTCAAGTTCTTAGCAAAGAAGCAGATCTCCACTTGAATGCAGCACCTGAAATTACTACTACCAGTACAAACTGTGTTAATACTGGTAGTGAGTCTGAAAAGCTTGACTTCACCTCACAAGCTGATCTTAATGATCCTGTAATACCAGAACCTGTTATTAGTGATGTACCTGATGAAGGGCTCTTTACTGAAGCATCATATGATGGAGAAGGTGTGATCACTGACTTTAACAATCTACCAACAGAAGTTGATGTTAGTCCTGTTCCTACACTAAGGATTCACAATGTTCATCCAAAAAGTCAATTCCTTGGCAATCCTAAGTCAGCTGTTCAAACAAGGAGACAAATACAACAACAACTTGGATCTCATGCACTCATCAGCTTTATTCAGAAACAACAAAGGAACAATCACAAAGACCAACAACACTGCCTCTTTACATGTTTTCTTTCTCAAAAAGAACCTACCAAAGTCACTAAAGCCTTAGATGATGAAAGTTGGGTTGAAGCCATGCAAGAAGAGCTTTTGCAGTTCAAGTTGCAACAAGTGTGGGTTCTTGTAGATCTACCTCATGGGGCTAAAGTCATTGGCACCAAGTGGGTCTTCAGGAACAAAAGAGATGAAAGAGGTGTAGTTGTCAGAAACAAAGCTAGATTGGTGGCCCAAGGATACAGGCAAGAAGAAGGAATAGACTATGATGAAGTTTTTGCTCTTGTGGCTAGAATTGAAGCCATTAGATTATTTTTGGCCTATGCATCCTACATGGGATTCACTGTGTACCAAATGGATATAAAAAGTACCTTTCTTTATGGCAAAATCACAGAAGAAGTATATGTCTCTCAGCCTCCTAGTTTTGTTGACCCTGCTCATCCTAAGAAAGTATACAAAGTGATCAAAGCACTCTATGGACTGCATCAAGCTCCTAGAGCTTGATATGAAACTCTTTCTTCATTTCTTGAAGAAAATGGTTACAAAAGAGGGGTCATTGACAAAACCTTGTTCATTAAGAAGGACAAGAAAGATATTATGCTTGTGCATGTTTATGTAGATGATATCATTTTTGGGTCAACCAAAAGGGCTTGGTGTGAAGAATTTGAGGCATTGATGAAAGGAAAGTTTAAAATGAGCTCAATGGGAGAACTCACTTTCTTTCTTGGCTTGCAAGTCAAAAAACAGTCAGATGGTCTCTTTATATCACAAGAAAAGTATGTTGCTGACATGCTTAAAAAGTTTGACTTTGAAAATGTTAAAACTGCAGTCACACCCATAGAGAACAGAGTACCTTTAACTAAAGATGAAGATGCTGCAGATGTGGATGTGCATCTCTACAGATCAATGATTGGCTCTCTTATGTATCTAACAGCCTCTAGGCCAGATATTATGTTTGCTGTATGTGCATGTTTCAGGTTTCAGCTCAATCCCAAGACTTCACATCTTCATGCTGTGAAAAGAATCTTTAAGGATCTTAAAGGCAAACCATTTTTGGGGCTTTGGTATCCTAAGGAGTCATCCTTTAACCTGGAAGCTTATTCAGATAGTGATTAGGCTGGAGCAAGTCTTGATAGGAAGTCCACAACAGGAGGTTGTCAATTCCTAGGCAGAAGGTTGATTTCATGGCAGTGCAAGAAGCAGACCATAGTGGCTACTTCCACTACAGAAGCTGAGTATGTGGCTGCTGCAAATTGCTGTGGTCAGGTACTATGGATTCAAAATCAAATGCTAGATTATGGTCTAAACTTCATGAATACTAAAATATTTATTGATAATGAAAGTACCATATGCATTGTCAAAAATCCAGTATATCACTCTAGGACCAAACACATAGAAATCAGGCATCATTTTATTAGAGATTGTTTTGAGAAAAATCTCATTAAAGTTGAAAAGATTCACACTGATTTCAATGTAGCTGATTTGTTAACAAAAGCATTTGATGGACCAAGGTTCAACTACTTGATAGTCAATATTGGTACGATGAACCCATAGCTACATTTAAGGGGAGGTTAAATGTTAAGTATGTAATTGATTGGAAGTTTAGTTAAAACTGGTTATTTAGAGTTAATACGGGTGGCTTAGTTGGTCTTCATTCAGGCTATGTATATATGTTTGGTTTTTACTAATCATTTCAGGTTTCCAAGGACTTAAGCATTTGTACAACTTATTTTTCATCTTGGGATGTCAGTTTGGATCAAAGATTATATTGCTTGTTAAGTCTGGTGAGAAAGTTGTTAAGTCTGGTTGACTATTTTTAAGTCTGGTAGTGTTAATCTGCAATTAATACTTTACCGTTGTGACTGATCACTCGCATAATGATTTTTTACTGTTCAATCTAACCGTTATCAATCAAATGGGTATATAAGTGAATAAAATTGATTTACTTTTCATCTTTATTCATTATTTCCAATTAAGTAAAAAGTCATTCAAAAGGTCAACCATACTCTGTTTTTCACCAGTTCAAATCTTCTCTCACCAGTACTAACATGTCATTGCTTGCATATAGTGCTAGACATAATCAGGTAGGCTACTTAAAGAAATCATCAAAAAGTCACAGTTTTGATCAAATACTTACCTTTTTAAATCATTCATCTATTAGGTATACTCTGACTTGTAATCCCACTGTCTATGATTCTTTGGTCACACAGTTTTGGCACACTGCTATTGCTGAAACTCTTCCAAATGGAATCAAACAACTAAGGGCAACCATTGATAATGTTGATTATATTGTCACTGAAGCATCTATTCGAGAATGCCTTCATTTAAATGATACTTCAGGGGACTTTAAGTTGCCACATAAATTTCTTGTTGAGGGTATGAAATATATTGGATATCCCATTGGTACAAATCTTAAATTTCTAAAACGTAATCTTTCACCTCAATGGCGATTCCTAGTACACCATTTGCTTCATTGTTTAAGTTCTAAAAGTGGGGGATGAGATCAATTTGATACAAAGATTGCTTCTGCCCTGATCTGTCTTGCTCTTGGCAGAACTTTCAATTTTTCTAAATTGATTTTCACTCGAATGGTGTCAAATGTGAATAGTCAACATAAGTTTTTGATGTACCCTCATTTCATACAAATGGTTTTAAATATTGAGACAATAAACAATACTATTTATCCTGTAAAATGTCTCAAAGCAAAGGTTTTTGGGAATATGAGAAGTGGATTTACAGGGGATGAAACACCTCTGTCTATGGCTATGTTGTTTGCCTCTAACCCTTGTGCAGGTTCTTTAAGGCCTTTAGATGCTCATTTTGCTCCAGTACACACTCTTGAACTCAGCTCCTCAGAATCACATCATTCTACTCATAAAGAGTCTCCCATTCTGAGTACAGATGATATTTTGAAGGTGGTTCCTACACTTCTTGATCGTATTAAAGGGTTGGAACAACAACTAACCAAGACAAATAAGAAGGTAGAAAGGTTGGAGCATGCTTTGGAGGAACTTAGAATTTCCTTGCTCATTTCTACGGATGCAGAATCTGAAAATTCATCCAAACAAGGGGGTGTTGGTCACAAACAACTGTTAGTTCACCTAGACTTGAAGATGCAGAACTGATCATTAACCTAAGTCAAAGTCAGAAGAAAAGAAAAATGTTAAGGGAAAGAGTTGTGGACAAAGAAGCAGTTAAGTCTGGTTCATTGGATAAGTCTGGTTCATTGGATAAGTCTGGTTCAATGGATAAGTCTGCTCAACCAAGCAGTAGACAGAGGGAAGGAAAGCAAATTGCTCAATCACTCTCTATACCTAAGAAATCAAAGAAACAGACCAGACAAGAGGAGGCAAGCTATGCTGATATTGATAGACTTCTGCAACAAGATGCAAGACAGACACATCTTTTAAAAAAGTATAAAAGAGTTTAAAATTTTGAACTCTTGACTGTGNGAAAGCAAATTGCTCAATCACTCTCTATACCTAAGAAATCAAAGAAACAGACCAGACAAGAGGAGGCAAGCTATGCTGATATTGATAGACTTCTGCAACAAGATGCAAGACAGACACATCTTTTAAAAAAGTATAAAAGAGTTTAAAATTTTGAACTCTTGACTGTGTTTGAATGAATTCTCAGAGAAATGGATTGGTGAGAACATTACACTTAGTGGAAGTGCCTTGCGCTGACACAACAAATGGTTATCAGTCCACCATGTCTAACCCACATAAGGACTGGCTAATCCAAGAGCAAATGGTTCTAGGTAAAGATATCTCAAATCCGTTTATGGCTGACAATTTGCCAAAAATTGTATGGTATTCAACTCACCATATCTGTTATAGTGAAGAGTTGACTAGCCCACAAGGTTGTGGCTTGTGGTAAAGGCAGTGGAAAAACCATAATTGGTAATCAACTCACCAAGATGATGACTGTATTCCATCAAAGAGTTGGCTAGTCCAAAAGCAAACGGCTTTTGGTAAAGACATATCAAATCCGTTGATAGCTGATGGTTTGCTAAAAATCATATGGTTATCAATGTACCATAGTATTATACTGAAACATTTGCTACTCCAGAAGTGATGGCTATCTGGTAAAGAGACATCAAATCCATTCAATTTTCAATGATTCACCTCTCACAGGAGTTTACACACCTAGAAGTGATGAGAATAGTATGAAACTTTTGATTTGATGTACATATTGTCAATGTTGCTGCAAAGATCAGATGGTACTCAAGATTTGAAGATTGTTGCCGAAATCTCAAGATTCAACAAAAGTTGCGCTCAAAATAATTCCAATGGAGCTTACATTCAAAAATCCTCAAGGTATTTCTAAAGAAAGGAACTTGAAGATCATGGGGCATGAAGATCAAGTTAGGAGAGGATTGTTGGGAATTATTTGTAACAGACTTAAAAGTCCGAATAGTCTAGTTAAGTCGGGTAGATAGTTAAGTCTGCCCGTACAAAGTTAAGTCTGGCCAGCATTAGTTAAGTCTGTTTATGTTAGTTCAGTTAAGTCTGTTTTGCTGAACAAGTTAGATATCTTAGGAGATATTATAGGAAAAGATATGCACACGGTTATATATCTTAGGAGAAGATATGCATGCATCCTTTCACACATTTGTAGAATTAGGGTTTCTTTATAGTATAAAAGGAACCCTACGGCATTGTGCTCAATGCCAAGTTTTNGGTAGATAGTTAAGTCTGCCCGTACAAAGTTAAGTCTGGCCAGCATTAGTTAAGTCTGTTTATGTTAGTTCAGTTAAGTCTGTTTTGCTGAACAAGTTAGATATCTTAGGAGATATTATAGGAAAAGATATGCACACGGTTATATATCTTAGGAGAAGATATGCATGCATCCTTTCACACATTTGTAGAATTAGGGTTTCTTTATAGTATAAAAGGAACCCTACGGCATTGTGCTCAATGCCAAGTTTTCAAGAAATTAATAGAATACAAAGTTAGTAATCCTCTGTGTTGTTCTTACTGCTTGTGTTAACATTCCGCATTAACATCAAGTATACATTGTTTAGAGTTTCTCATATAGATAGTTTTGATTTATCCAAATTGTCTATTGTCTTACAAAGGCTGCTAAGATCCAAATCTTTGGACCTACAAAGCTTAGGGACCTACGGTGTAATTTGTGAAATTAATTAATTGCAAGCCATTAAATCCTTACCGACCCATATGAAACTCAAAAACAATATATTGATTACAAAGAACATTAAACATAATGACACAAATATAAACATTCGAACTTGCCATTACATTTGGTGACCAACATAGGCATTGTAAAAATTGAAAATGCCAAATAACCTTTACCATTTGCACGTTTGACTTCCTAAAGTCAAACTTGCCATTACATTTGGTGAGCAAGTAAGTACCAACATACTTAAAAGAAAATAGTTGTCTTAGGGTATTCAACCCATACATTAACTAGAATCAGTAAAAGAAATCTACCCCGGCTGTGGGGGAAGCTCGAAGGAGTTTCAATAGCCTCCTTGCCAATTCCCAGTTCAACCTTATGTTTTCATTCTCATCAGCAGTCAAATTGCAGTCAATGATATAAATTTTCTTCAGTAAGGGGGAACATGCAAGTATCAACCGTATTATGGCTATTTCATTCTCTGTTGTAGAGAAAGAACGAAACACCACAGTTTGAAGCTGCCCCGTGGTCATTCTGTTGATGGGTACATCAAATGAATCAATCTCCACAGGTACATAAGTAGGCGTGTATAAGGCCTGAAAAATGAGAGAAATATTCATATGCATAACCATTGGAATTTAATATGATGTCTTTCATACATATGCATTCCACTTACCCTGGTTACTAGCCTTTGCATATTTGGAGACCCACGAATCATTTTAACGATCAATGAAACCATTGCATTATTCCCAAAATCGACCCCGTATATCTCAAGACACTTGAGGGATAGAAAGGCCACACAGACACTCATCCAGGAGGTACCTTCTTCCAACAACTACAATACAAAAGGACGAATTTCCTTTAGTTTCAATGCTAACATTGCATCAATGTTAGAAATTACGTTAACATTATATGTAAGTTGAAGTGAAAACGAGAAGAATATGTCTTACATTGCAGTCTTGAAAATCCATGGTAAGGGTCTCAAGTTTAGGAACATTTGACAACTAAAAGATATTGGAAGTTGTTATTGTCATAGGATGGTTCCAAATACCAAATGACAAATTTAACGTCTTCAAATTCCTAAGAATTGCAATATCCCATAGTCTCATTTCGTTTGTACTACAACGATCCAATTTTAGAGACTTAAGAAAGGGACAACCAGCAACTAAGTCCCAAACTGTACCACTATAAAAATTGACATCACACAATTCTAAGTTGAGTAGCTTTGGAAAACCCCTAAAACTTGTCATAGTGGGAAAAGTGCAACAATGAAGTTCTAGAAATTTCAACTCTTGACGATAGTAAAGTTGGGTTGGCAAAGTAACTGGATTTTCGAATTGTGAGCTCCTCAACTCCGACCCGAACCAAAAACAAAAGCCACTCATGAATGTCTTCATAACTGAAGTCGTCTTGTCCAAATAGCGTTTTGGGCTCTATGAAAACACAAACCTTCTTACTGGCCCAATAAGCTGAAGTAAAAGCCTAGTAATATGCCTCCCATCAAAGGTATTTGTTAAATAGTACAACAAATCCTCATCAACTATGACATCGGTCAGCAAAGTACACTTAAACCTCCAGCTTCTGGCTAAACTACCGGTCCTTACCGCATCTTTTAGTGGCAATCGGTTCATAATATTACTGGTCACGTTATCTGGCATGTTGGTGATATAATCTGCCATATCAGTGATCACATTGTCTCCAAAAGACATTGTAATGTTGGAATTTTAGTTGGGTCTTTGACTTCTGGAAATGGGTGTCTGGATAAGGGTGTGTGTTATTATGGTGTGTAAATGTGTTTGGTTTGTGGGTTAATTGGTTTCGCACGAAAATAACTAGCGTATCAGAATAGAGAGGCTCAAGTTGCGAAGCATAGTTCTTAGTTGCTCCCTAAACTATCACTCTTGGTTGATTTAACCATAGTATGGTGATAAATGTAGTTTGCCTATTATGCCCTTGAGAACATACCAAAACATGAGCGTTGACCTCGACAAAAGCGGTCAAGGGACGCATTCGGCCTCTAATTCCCATGTTTTGGACGCCACACGACGTTTTTAGAAAGGTAGGGTGCATGACGATGCTTTGTGAAAAGTTCAGGGACCAACAATGTATTTTACTCTTTATGTATTTATCTTATTTGTGATTGTTGAACATGATCTATCATGTTTGACTCAACTTGATAGGATCTCAATCCATAGTTGACAGTTAATATCCGGTTATTTTATATGCATTAGAGGGTAAGGTATGACGACATGCCATTTGGGCCTTACCCAATATCCATCATTATTCTCACTTTCTACACTCACACCCCTTCACTCACAATATGTCATTTGGGCCCCACCCACCTACATATTTTTTCCCCATTTTTTCAAATAAACTTTGTAAATATTTAAAGGTATAAATTAAGACTTTCTAAATGGGAGGTGATTTGCACACCAAATAAATTGATGGAGACACCACAATTATGCACATGGTATGTGTAACATATGCATTAGGAGTGTAATATTATGGTGTCCCCATCAATTTATTTGGTGTAAAAATCACCTCCCTTTCTAAATGTTTAAGAGTATAAACTAAAACTTTCTAAATGTTTAAGGGTAGGAACTACCACTTTATAAATGTCCGAAGATATGAATTAAAACTTGTATATATTTAAAAGGTTTAAAACTAAAAAAGAAAAAAAATGTTGCAAACACTGAAACTACAACTACACACTCGTCTTCTTCATTTTATAGAAAAACATACACACACACACTTAAACTACACACTCAAACTGAAGGGGGAAAAACGCTTTTTGTCGTTTCTACGCTACTTAAGTGCCGGAAGTCCATTCGGCGGGTAAGTATGGTGTCGTGGCAGGCTTCTAGCAGAGGCGGTTGGCTTGCCACGTTCGATTCGACGCACCTCTTCGCTGCCATAACGTTGCTCTTATTAACAATTTATACGTATAGATAGTGATTAAAGAAATTGTCAAACAATGGAATAATAAAAATTTGAGGTCCTTTTATTTTAACTTCCTCAAAAGTACAAGACATCTATGGCATACATTTACCCGTTTGGTTTGTTGCTAAGAATAACAATGGTATCGGATTTGGTACGTGGTAGAATGACAATGGATATGAGAAAGTGTATCATTACAATTGTTTATGTTTGGATGACAAAATATAATATGAAAAAATTATAGAAATTTGAGTTTTATAGTAGAAAAAAGATGGGCCTACGAGAATGGATTTCATAGACACCCAATTGGTGTGTAATGAATCTATAGATATGATATACCCATTTCATTCCCGGGCCCACTAAACAAATACTTTGAATCGTGCTCTTAGGCAACTTTAAATTGACTTTAACATTTTATTTTATTATTATTATTATTTTCAATTTAATATTGTATTTTGACAAATTGATGTATGTAACAAACTTTAACCAAATTATTTTGCTTTAGTTTATTCATATTATACAAATTTAGTCACCATATAGGGTGAAGCCAATGATCCTTACTTCCAATGAACTATAAATAAATGCTCCTTTAGGGCTCAGTCTAATTTCAGCCATTTCTTGAAGAAAGGAATTGATATTGTGGATCCAATTGACCAGTACAACAATGTAGGGTCCAAAAACAAGAGCAAAATAGTGGCTGGGTTAGCAAAAGGAGTTGCTGTAATTGATCATCATGAAGGGTTGGAATCATTGTTTAACGAATTCATTAAGAAAGCCTGCCCAGAGAAGCGTAACTTCTTCACTTTGGTTGTGTCAGGATACAAACGCCGATGAAATAAAGAAGGTTATGCTAAAAGCAAGAAGTTACTATGCTAGTACTACGACTAGTACTAGTCATGCTAGTGCTAGTACTAGTCATCACGAGTGTGAGCTTGGTGTCCCTTGGTTTTTGACGCCTCAAAAAAAGAATTATGTTATTCAGCCAGTACCACAGCCACAACGTATTGTTATTATTTGGCAGTCACAGTCACACTTACTGCAAGTTGATGCTCTTTCTTATCACCCGTTAGCTCTTTTTCAGCCACAACCACAGCCAGAAGCTCCTGTTGTTGTTGAACAAGAAGCTCCTGTTGCTGAACTAGAAGCTGCTCTTCCTGAGTTTCTAGAGCTTTCAATATCAAACCTAAATAAGAGTAAGAAAATTAGGAGGAATAAACATTTTTAGTTCTTTTTTACTTTGTGAATGAATTTTTATAATTTTGAATAACTAAATTGTGTTGTGTGATTTGTTTGTTTGTTTTTCATTTAGTTGATCCTAATTAGTAGTTATAGCTCAAAACAAATACATCATACGTGAACTCAAGTTTTTATAGCAATGCTACATCTACAAAAAGTTTACAAAATTATATCAATGAAATGGGCATGTGTAGTGGTTAATTATTTTGCATCATAATATCTCTTTCTTCTTTCTTATCCTCCACAATTAGTTGCCAAATCATTGTGTAAATATAATTTGAGTGTAAATTATTATACTAGTACTACTAAAGATTCTTTTTTACAGGTCTCATAACAAATGTTAATCAAAACTTGGTGTTAATGGTACTAAAACTTTGGATGCAAATAGTTAATTGGTACTCAAATGTTGGATTTTTGATGGTAATACTGTTAGACGATAAGTATTAGGGGATTAGGCCCGTGTGTATTAGGCCCATATTGTATCTTATTTATTGTCTCATGTACCGAACATATTATTCGATTCAATATACGATTATCTCATTATCCTACATGGTATCAAACCTAAACGATCCACACCTTCCGCACGTTTAATCCTAAATTTCTGGTTCTGTTTTTCTTTTCGTTTCCTGTTTGTCGACCTAAGAGTTGTCGACCAAGGTGTTTCTGTTTTTGTCGACCTTGTGTGTTGTTGACGGTTGTTAATTTGTTTGTCGACCTTGTGTTGTCGACCTTGGTATTTGTCAAAGTTATCTCGTACTAGAATATAATTAATTGCAACAGAGGTTGTTGTGTACTGTTTTGTCGTTTGGAAGAAAAGCATATTAAAAGGTCAAAAATCCTATGCGACAAACACACAAGAAGGTATAATCGTTTCTTTGATTTCATTGGTTGAGAGTTTTAGTAAGTCAGTGCAATCATAAAGTTATAGTCACGTGAGTTTTATTACGGTTTAATTGCTATTGTTTGATTATTTGATTACTATTTGATTGCTGCTACTAGTACACGCCAACAGTTACATATACACCCTATTGTTATCTAAGTCGACTATTGTGTTTACCATGACTACGGATACAAATCCCCCCGCACCCGTCCTTACTTTGTCCGATAAACTTATGGCAATGAATCACCTAACCACCTTTGTGCCTATCAAACTCGATGTTGATGAGACGTTTAGTCCGGTTGTTAAACCGGGTACCATTCGGATTGTTCTTATCTTAGCTATTTCTCGACATTGGCCTGTTCATCAGCTTGATTTCAAGCATGCGTTTTTTCATGGAGATTTAGCTGAAACTGTCTATATGCATCAACCTCCCGATTTTCGAGATCCAGAGCATCCGGATTATGTTTGTTTATTACAGCGGTCTCTTTATGGTCTTAAGCAGGCACCTCGGGCATGGTTTCAGCGGTTTGCTACTTATATTACTACTGTTGGGTTTACTCCGAGTCGGTGTGATTCTTCATTATTTATTTACAGACAGGGTGATGATACTGCTTTTCTGTTACTCTTTGTGGATGATATTGTGCTCACTGCTTCCTCTGATAGTTTATTACACCAGATTATTGCTTCTTTGCATAAGGAGTTCTCTATGATTGATTTGGGTGCTCTTACCTATTTTTTGGGTGTATCGGTTACGCGTGACTCTTCTGGTATGTTTTTATCACAGCGTAAGTATGCTATGGAGATTTTGGAGCGTGCCTATATGGTTGGTTGTAACCCTTCTCGGACTCCTGTTGACACTGAGTCTAAATTGGGTGATGATGGTAATCCGGTTTCTGATCCTGGGTTATATCGGAGTCTTGCAGGATCTCTTCAGTATCTCACCTTCACTAGACCTGATATTACATATGCTGTGCAGCAGGTTTGCCTATATATGCATGATCCTCGTGAGCCTCATTTCTCTGCTCTTAAGAGGATTTTACGCTATGTTCAGGGGACTCTAGCATATGGTTTACAGTTATTTTCTTCTACTACTGACTCTTTGGTTGCTTATTCGGATGCTGATTGGGCTGGTTGTCCCACTACTCGCCGGTCTACATCAGATTATTGTGTTTTTCTTGGCAACAACTTACTATCCTGGGCATTCGAAGCGTCAACCAACGCTTTCTCGTTCCAGTGCTGAAGCTGAGTATCGTGGTGTTGCCAATGCTGTTGCTGAGATATGTTGGCTGCGGAATTTGCTTCGTGAACTTGTCCTCAGTCACTATTGTTTATTGTGATAATGTGAGTGCAGTGTACTTGTCCTATAATCCTGTTCAGCATCAAAGGACAAAGCAAATTGAGATTGATATTCATTTTGTTCGTGATTTGGTTGCTACTGGTCAGGTTCGAGTTCTACATGTTCCTTCTCGGTTTCAGTATGCTGATATTTTTACCAAAGGCTTACCGTCTGCCTTGTTTGCTGAGTTTCGTGACAGCTTGAGTGTTCGGTCTCCTCCCGCTCAAACTGCGGGGGAGTGTTAGACGATAAGTATTAGGGGATTAGGCCCGTGTGTATTAGACCCATATTGTATCTTATTTATTGTCTCATGTACCAAACATATTATTCAATTCAATATACGATTATCTCATTATCCTACAAATACCAGAGTTAATTGATGATCTAAGTGATTCAAGTTAGCTTATGATATGACAAATCTAGTTGAGAAAAAGTTTCAAGAAATAAAAGGTTATTATTATTATTATTATTATTATTATTATTATTATTATTATTATTATTATTATTTAATCATAATTGTTGTTTTAAATTATATTTAGAGATGTTATTGAATTGATAGGTGTTCCCCTATGGGTCTACCCCATTAAAAACATATTTGCCGGATGACGATATGGATTTCAGTTTGTTGGGAGTTTCGACAAGGAAAGAAAACTTCATGAAGAATTAGAGGCGCATTTTTATTTTAATGAATGAAAATTAGTTGGTTTGAAAAATAAAAGAAAATGATGGGTTATAAAAGAGTTGTTTTCGCTTGAATCATGAGGGAGGAGGTTTTGGGTGTGTGAGTGAAAAAGGGGTATTTGTTGGGGTGACATATCGTGACACCTAAAAAGGGCCATGGCTTGAGCCACACCCGGTGCTCTAACATTATAATTGAAGTATGTGTGAAAATAGTTAATTTTAATTAGATTATACTTTTGTTTTTATATCAATCAAATGACACATCCAACATTTTTCAAGTTTAAATAAATCTTCTATTATTCTAAGTATAACTATTGTTAAAACATTTTATAATTATCCATAAAGTTCTAAGTACTTTTTTATAAAATAAGATGTCATGTAAGACTTGTTTTAAAATATATCACCCGATAACATTTACTTTTCTAAAATAATCTATAGTGTTTACTTTCTTTAAAACAATATTCCCGGCTAGAAATATAGTTTTTCTACATATGCGATAATCTCACTTTTAGGGCGTAAGGTTTCATAATTGACATTGATTTTAAATTTCATTAAAATAGTGTGTTATCCATCTAAGCTTTGTACCAATGTTACTACTGGGAACACATTGGTTTTCATAATTATAACAAATTCCATGATAATCCTGAAAATATATGCGCTTGACCTTTATGAAGTCAGTTTATGGAAAAGATGCAATAACAATATTGAACTAACCTTAGTATTGCATTAGATAGGCTTTGACGTTTTCCTATAACAAGAAGATCGATCCCATGCACTTTTGTTTGTGCCATAATCACATACGCCTTATCTCTAGCATCTGTTTCAACTTTCAAAGCCTTACCTTGAGTCTTGGGTGCATAAGTTCACACGCACTCTTCATTTGATCGAGAAAGTACACATTTCCTCCAACACAACCACCAGCGCCACCAACATGACACCCAACATAAGTATGAAGTGGATTAACCATGGTTATCCACAAAAAAAGAAATAAAAAATAAATAAAAATAAAAAATAAAAATAAAAAGAGAGAGAGAGAGAGAGAGAAGAGAGAGAGAGAGAGAGAGAGAGAGAAGAGAGAGAGAGAGAGAGAGAGAGAGAGAGAGAGAGAGAGAGAGAGAGAGGTACGAAGTGAGGATTTCTAAGTACACACTGATCATCATCGGTGTATACTTACACTGATCGGTCAATGTATATCACCAACGTTTTGTTTCAAAAATGAATCAACATATTAGTAATTAACTCAAAATTTTCATTTTTGAAAAAAAAACTATTAATTAATATTTATCATGTTAATAACTTGCTTTTCAAATAACTTTTATTGTAACATGCAATTAATTGTTGGAGAAGATGAACCTACACCATAACCATAACAGTTACCAAGTGGTTGACGAAGGAAAAGAGTTCTCGAGTTAATGTGAAATACAAAGCCACTAGAGATAAGTTTCAAAGATGTTTGAGAGGTAATATAGCTATTGATGGTGAGAAACTCGAGGGTGAGTTCTTTTTTAAGTGAGGGGGATGATGCGTCCAAAAAAAAAAAAAAAAAAAAAAAAAAAAAAAAAAAGGTGTTTAATCTCGAGAGCGAGTTCTTTGATACATTGTTTTTAGTTCTTTGATCTCGGAGCAATCAGAACATCATGGTAGAAGATCAATTTGAGACAGTAAATCTCGTAAGAGCTTTGTTTAGGTAGATTAAAAAGACTAAATGATAAGTAGTAGCAAATCTCCAAGAAGAAATCATGAAAGAAACAAAACTAAACTTTGATCAAATGCTGTAATTCATAAGGCATCTCTTAAAGATATACGAGTATTGGTGTGTGAAAAATTATCTTAAAAAAAGAAGTCAAAGTAGATAAAATGCTGTAATTCATAAGGCATCTCTTATGTTCACTCAAAACATTACATTAGTCTTAGTTAATTTATTAAGTAAACTAGAATAATTTTACGAGCCACGTATATGATTAAACGGCAAATAGAAGTAACAAAGTTAATATTGTCTTTAGACAAATTTTCATGTATGTAACAAAGTTAACCAAATAATTTTGGTTTAACTAAGAGGGAAATGCAGAAATGGTCCCTGTGGTTTACCCAAATTGCAGATTTCGTCCCTGAGTTTTCGAAAGTGCAGGCGGCCTCCCTGTGGGGAAACTTTGGTTCCATTTTGGTCCCTGGCCACGGACTAAACTTGCAATTTTGAGCAAACCACAGGGACTAAACTTGAAATTTTGAGCAAACCACAAGGACCAAAACGAAACCAAAAACTCCCCATAGGGAGGCCACCTGCACTTTCGAAAACTCAGGGATGAAATATGCAATTTGGGCAAACCACAGGGACCATTTCTGCATTTCCCTCTTTAACTAATTACTATATATATTAAATCCCGATCAAAACGTCGCCGTTTAGTAAGTTGGGCCACTTTTTATTTTTCCTAGCCTGCTCCGTTGACGGAGACCCATGTGTATTTATCATATTT
>LBNU01008265.1:0-20711 GCA_014162995.1 Artemisia annua
CTTCTAGGTTGGAGGCTTATTGAGTATATTTAATCCATGCTCAATTTTCTAACCTTGATAACTTTTGGAAGAAAAGAAGTCATAGTTTTCTTTAATCAAACAATTTAACAAGAGTTTGATTATCCTAACTGAACATACCATAAACATTTTGTATTTCATTAGGATTAATATTGTAAGACAATCTAACAATATTTAATATAACCATATTCCTTTTGACTTGTCTATTTACCAACTAAATCCTTTTAATGGTATAATAGTATTTTCAAGCCAATTACATGCTTTATAACACAAGTAATTTTGACAAAATCACTTCATGTCTATGTCTCTACATGAAAACATAAACTGTTATAATCCCACTATACGTTATAAGTCATTTAATAATTTAACGACTTCATGTATATGTCTTAATTAAAAAATATAACAAGATAACGTCTTACTTTATTATAAGTCTTGTAACAATTAAAAGACTTTATGTTTATATCTTTGCAATGAAACATAAACATGTTTAACTAAAGTAATTATGAACATTATCTGTTGGTTTCAATAGTATTTTCAAGTTAATTTATTACTTCACAATAATGTAAAACAACATTATATCTTCATTTATTTATGTCATTCCAAAAATACATAAATATTTAGATTGAAGTAGCATTAGATTACTTTATTAATTTATGTCAGTCCAAGAATTCATAAATATACAAATTAAAGTAGTCTTCAATCATATTGACACATGTTCTAATAGGTATCTAATTTAGAAACTGCTAATTAACATAATTCCATTACATCAGTTGATCTGCTAGTAATGAAAGTATGAATTTACCTTCCATTGTAATCTAGCCAAGCTCTCACATGACGTAAATTATAACTTCAAGTGTTTCTTAAATTAGATGCGTATAAACCCTATTATAACGTTAGTCTCTTACCTTTCAGTCAAGAGAATCCTTTAAATCATATCTTTATGAGTTATTTCTTGCACACAATTAAATACTCCGTATAACATTTCTCCCACTTGTGCATGGAAAAACCTCATATAGTTGATAAACAACACTCCATGCGTTTGTTTATGTGATCAATATGATTGTGTCATAGATTTCAGCATAACAAGAAGATTTAGAACAACAATGTCTAGTAAGGAAACGTACAAGACTAACCTTAAAAGTATGAGTGTCTACTTTTGGAAATTAATTATCTTTAGCTACCAAGATGTCAAAGCTTGTAACTCCCACTGAATTAAAGATCATTACAATAATTTCTTAGTCAGTAATAAGTACACAATACTCCCACTGAATTTGACAACATTGTAAGTGTTTCATATCTAATGAAAGAAAATAGTGTGCTTTTATCTTTCCAACACCTTTTAATGTCCATACGTAACAATTACTTATGTATTAAAGTGTGCATTCTACTACGTTAATGATGGAATAACCATCAATGCTATTAACTTGAAAAATTGGGCATGCAATTTCTTCCTTAACAGGTCTACCATCCCATAATGTATGTAGAACCTGTAAATGGTCAAAACAAAACAACTAGATAAATATACTAGTTTGTCTTTTACCATTTTGCAGTAATTAGTCTAGCTTCTAACTTTAATAACTCATATAGTTCTAGTTAACCAAATATCATATTTGTTACTAAGAATTTAATCACTAAATGAGAGTGATGAGATCTTTATAGAAAATGAGCAATTCTTAACTATTAAAGTTTGTCATAAGTCATATATTAGAATTTAGACATATCTAATATTCCTATTATCCTTTCTCATTTATGAAAAGGAATAGGATTGTGTTTCACTCTTCTTTCATAGAAAGGAGACTTCCTTTGTCTTTTAAGTAATTTTTTCTTAATCAAACGTATGTTTGAAAACAGAACGAGATCAATTTACCAAAGTCCAAATTTTGTTTACGGTTTTATCGTTGCATTAATACATTAAATGAATTAACAAAATTCAATTTTAGTATTTTCGATAATTAAATCTTTAAGAAAATAAAATACCCACTGGTAAATATTCATATAAACCATTAGTATTTTCTTAAAGCTAGGATCCCTAATTGACATAGTACCATTACATCAGTTGATCTGCTAGTAATGATAGTATTCAACAAGGTAATTATCGAACAATAATTGCCAATATCATATTGCAATTCCTAGATCATTATGGGATTTACATTCATAAATACCCTTGCAATGTAAGCATGTTTCATCCCCATCTTAATGCCTTGAGTCCAAGCTCTCACTTCCTACTCAATTTAAGTCGTCTAATTTAAAAACTGCAAACTCTCATAATTCCATTACATTCAGTTGATCTGCTAGTAATGAAATTATAAAATTCACCTCTCCATTGCAATCTAGCCAAGCTCTCACATGACGTAAATGACAACTTCAAGTGTTCTTTAATTAGATGGCATTCGACTTAATTTTTAAGGGCGGTAATTTTGATGTGTGATCAAAATAATGTATGAAGAAGCATGCATACAACTTCATAACATTGGTTTTTACAAAACAATTTTATTACCAATTCACTAAGACCAAGTTAACAAAGTTTTGATTGAGGTATTAGGTTCACCAATTAAAGAATTACTAACAATTATCGTCCACTATATCGTACTTTTTTATAAGCCCTAAAGCTTAGTGTTTCGGATAATCATAGTGGAATTGTAGTCACTTCGCCCTTAAGATGATAGTGTACATGTAACGGTTATTCAGTAAGTCTAATTTGATGCACAGGCGAGCGCAGAGAGGCAGTAGGAGCGAATCTCTTAAAAAACCCCTCTCCACTTATACCCACTTTATAGTTTGTCAAACTTCGGTCGGCCTAGTAAACCATTACGTACAAAAACATCAATCAATTAAACGTTGTAAATTTAACTCTTAAAACAAAAACAAATTTCGCCATTTATTTAGCCCATATTATTTTTTATACAAAAATTACCCTTTTTTTCATTTATAAACATGTCTAACACAATAAACAAAAACAAGTAATTTAAACACAAAAATAAACAACTAAACAAAACATATATATCATAACCATTAAATATATATATAAAATATGTAGCCACATGCAAACTTAATTCGATAATCCTATTAAAAATCAATTATAAACACACAATTGATTCCTTAATATTGTATTCTTCCCCAATTCAACATCTATCAATTAATTTATATGTAAAATCTTAACAATTAAAATATAACATTGAATTCATGCCAAACATGCATGTTTTTATGGATTCCACATAACAATTATTGCATATAGTCACAAGAATGTTTACATAAACACATAAACATGTTTCTTAGGGTTTCTAATCAAATTAAACATCAAAATCCAAAAACCCTAAATTTAAAAAAAAAATCTATTTTCATAAACAATTAGGTTTTTTATTTTTATAAACCCTAAATCTAAAAACATGCACAAAACCAAACAAAATTCGTTTTTTATGTGTTTTGGTAATTAATTACACATTATAACTTGTCTCTGATACCACTGTTGAATTATATAGCATGTCATACATATAAATAAACCACATAAAACATCAAAGAAAGTGCGGAAGCATGTAGGATCATATAATGTATAATTAACTAACCAAGCATTAAAGTAGACGTACCTTTTGATTCTAGCCTGAACAAGAATCAATTAAATGCAATTCCTCAAATCAAAAACCCTAATTAGGGTTTATAGGATTATTAGAATTACCCCTTACCAATTTTGTAATTTAATCCAAGAATACTAACAATAGTGTGTTAGTATCACGTTCTTTTACACACATACTAAATCAAGTTAAAGTAATGCAAGTTATTGAATCACAAAATTAAACCAAACGTTTTTGTTTAAAACAAAAATCGATCAACCCTTTAGAGGGTGTTTGTTGATCGACTAGACAAAAAAGAAAAGAGAGAAACAAAGTTTAGGGTCTGTGTGTGTGCACAAGAGTACCAAACAATGAACCCTTCCCTTTGTTTAT
Organism: Artemisia annua; assembly: GCA_014162995.1. NCBI lineage: Eukaryota > Viridiplantae > Streptophyta > Magnoliopsida > Asterales > Asteraceae > Artemisia > Artemisia annua. Next base: position 3,960 of record LBNU01008265.1, read on the forward strand.
ATAGTATAATTACTTGGAGCTCAAGTTAGGTTTGGGTTGGGTTTCCCCTCCCCTAAACCGATCGGCCAACACACCCATAGGGTGTTCCGGAACCTTCTTGACTTCCAATTATTTACACAATAAAACTTTCCTTTTATTCGTCTAATGGTCGTTAGTCATTTAACTTAAATACTTAACGATCCATATATATATTTTGTGATAATTAATAAATAACTATAACATTATATTATTTATTAATCTTTAACTCTCATACGTAAAGTGTGCAATCCCGTGATCTCGAGTTCGATCCTAACACACGACTACTAATTTATGTTCATAAAACTAACATGTACAATTATCAACATTGTTCCTAAAGTATGGTTGTTGCCTTTCTAAGAATGGAAACACCACTGGATGCATAAAACCTCTCAACAACCATCACATCTTACCCTTGTAATACCAGTTATATAAAGAATGCTTGTAAAAGAGATAAAGTAGGGATTCTAAACAAACACAAAGTAATACAAAATATTATAGTTGATAGGATACTCCTCTCCCAGAACACACAAAGCTAAGCTAGCATGCTCGTGTGTTCATAGAAGGGAGAGTTTCATTTGTCATCAACTGGAATAGTGTTCCGCAAACTATTCCTTTGTAAATCTTTGATTCATTTCTAACAAGATTTATAAACTTTGAAAAGTACAAATTGTGTTATTAGTAATCAAAGTGGTATTAAGTATATATTGTTCGTATTGTTTATCATTATTCATGTTTTACTCAAAGCTTTTGGACCAATAGGTAGCTACGCCAAAATCAAGACTAAAAAATAACCAAGGAAAAAAATGGACGAAACATTGAATAGTGTAAACCATTACCGTTCAAAACACGTGTGATGATAACTGCTAGGCTCAGACAGCAAAGTCACTACAAAACATGGTCACAGTTTATGGCACCCGGTTTTTACAACTCAAATTGACCTAGCAATCCCCAATAACATATAAAACTAAAAGAGGGCCATATAAACAAAACGACGGGGAAATTGGAAACGTATGATCCAAAGGGGACCAAGCTCTGCAGGCCACATGAACCAAGCTGCTTTGTACAATTATTTCAGGTTTACCTGAACAAAGAAGGTCCTTACTTTCTTCCATAACGACATTGCTTTCAAAACAAATAAACTTGTCATTATAGAAGAGAAAAATATCCTCTTTGTACGGCTAAAATCAGAATAACTCCTCGGGGTATCCAGGTGCAAGTGGCCTATAGAGCATGATCTCCCTAAAGTCATACATTACCACTTCATCCGATTTTTTCTCCAAATTGCCTCCAAAATCAAACACGTCACCACCACGCCAAAATCATACATCGCTTGTCGAGAATTTTTCGGGATGGACACTTGAATGCTAGACCAACTTGATAAGAAAAATCCACCCTTAACCGATACATAGAACCTTTTTATCAATTTCCTCCATTCTCCTCATCCAAACATATCTTGCATATCCTTAATACAAATAAACAATCGTCAAAACCAGATTTTAAAGGAAAAAGTGCATGAGATATGCGGAATGCTGAATTACCATGGACCAACATTTCATGATGTGAAGTATTAGCAATATTAGCGTTCAGATTACCATATCAAATTCTCACGTTAATTAACAAAGATATTGAATCAACAAATATGGCCACAAACCATCCACAACACATAAAATCGGCATCCGTTACCACATTTCATAATTTAAAGGATATCAGAAGGCATCAATTTTGCATAGGCGAAAAACAACATAAAAAAATCAGTACGTACGACCAGCCACCACACCTTAACGAACATCGCAAAACAACCAAGACCACATAGCATACACGTTATATAAAATCAACACTTACAATGACACATCAGACTATAAAAGAAATCAGAAATCCTTACCCAATACAAACATACGTATATTGCCCAATCAGGTATTACCTCCTACAACATGAAGTATTAGCGTTTGAAATAAAACATGTACCTGTCTTGCAACCAACACATGTAGTGAAGACCTTTGGTTGCGCCATGCACGGACTCCCCTGATAACACCATAACCGGCAAACTGTAAATATGATATCAGACATAAAATAGACCCTTAAAACTCTTTAAATTAGATTTACAAAACATATGGTAAACATTAAAACCCCACATCGTATACCCAAGCTCAAGTATCAAATTCGATGAAAATAGAGTTACACTTTATGGTATACGGGTTTTGCCTCACTAAAACCAAGTTCTGCTGCAAACCACAATTCCATTTTATGCTTTCTGATTTTTGAAAGACCAACATTATAACCCACTTCCGATGAGTAAACATTTAAAATAAAAAAGAGATGCAACCACCCTAGACGAATAGCCAATAAGCATGCCCCGTCACAAAGCAAATTAATCTTGCTTGCTATTTTGCTAACCCCAACTATAATGGGGCAAGTGAGCTACAGGGCTTGCAAAAGCAGTGTGAAACGATATTTTTCACTGTTGTCCAAACAACATACAAAACCTGAACATGGGAAATCTAGATACACATGAGACGTTGGTTAGACCAATTGATATGTCACTCATGATCACCATTTCTACTAACACCAAATATGTGTTACAAATAAACTGTCCCAACAAACGTTTGATAGACCCACCATTTCACATTTAGTTTGCACACAACTTGCTAACACTGACTCAAATATAAAATCTGCCAAAAATACCTTATGGTTTTCGGCAAGCAAAAAATACGGTTGGCAGTGACGATTCAGCAAGCCTAGATACTGAAAAAACCATGCATTGAACATTCACATCAGAAAATATCTCATAACATCAAACATCCAAACATCGAAACAAGAACATATGTCAGAAAAACCCACACCAAAATAAACTTAAACAACTAAACTCTAGAACACGAAAACCATTTCCCATGTCACAAACCTATAACCTATCAGCAAACAATCCCCAAAACCAACAACTATATAATCAAACACCAACATCTATCAGAAAACTCACCAAAACATCAAACATAAACCTTAACCGCATGAGCATAGCATACCTAATGCACCAACAACTTAAAAACATGCAACATCAAAAAGCCAAAACCATGTTGCAGCGTGAGTAATTTACAGAGCTGCACCATCCAAACCATACAGTCAATTCCACCTACTCCGAGCTGTAACTACAGACTAAATATCACAAAACAGATAGTTTTATACTACGCAGTTCTCAGCACACCAAAACTAAGATTAAAAGAAACACAAACACATATATCTAGCCAAAAAAAGGCAAAAAAAAATAAAAAATAAAAAAAATAACAATGAACAGCATACCTCAAATGTCATACACGAACTTTATATCGAGTTCTTCCATCTTGATCACCCAAACATATATTGCATGTTCTGAAGAAAAAAAATGTATCAATAATTACACCAAATTATTAATAGCTTGCTGTATCAAGTAAAAAGCATAACTTCATTAAAAATACCACTCGCTACCACAACCAAATTAAACCCAACTTTTAACAAGCATTAAAATCAGCATTCATTATCACATATCAGATTTATCACAAAGCTTGAACAAATACACAAATCCACAAACTAAAAGGAAGCTAAATACCTTACATCGACGAACCAGGCGAGAATGAAACCTCGATAGCGATTCTTGAAACACCAAAACCCTAAACACTCAACCAGAGACGGACCTATGCCTATGGTAGGCGGTTCCCGAGAACCACCTTAGAAATCAAAACCTTTGAGAAATTATACAATAAATTTTTTGAGATCTGCCTTAGAAAAATCTTAGGAATTATATTGAGATGAAAATGAGCTTAAAGGAGATAAAATTGAATGATGGATTTTGAGTTAGAGATAGGTAGATGAAGAAAAATGGTGAAAAAGAAAGAATGGATGAAGAAATAACAATGAAAAGGGGTTGACGAAGATGAAGGAATAAGAAGAAGAATATTTTTTTTGAAAAGTAGGAAGGATTTTTGTTCCCAATGAACATTAATCATCTTTATTAAATCAAGAATTGTGAGTAATTTTTTGAAAAATACTTTGTTACGGAGTATATAATAAGTATTATACGGAGGACTATTGTTAAATCAAGAGTTGTGAGTAATTTTTTGACAAATACTTTGTGCTATAGTGGTAGGCTGATAGCTGAAGTTCATCTATTTTGATAAATTATGTCATTTTACAACATTTGTATCCTTAAGCTAATGATTCAATGGTTCAATGTTAGTTTTAGTTTTCAAATACAATGTTGTTGTACACAGGTAAGAAATACGCGAGTAACAACAAACTACAAGATAATATATGTACAATATAATGATGCACTTTGAACCAGATTGTACGCGACCCGACCCGACATGTTGACCCATTATTTTTTTTTCCGACCTAAAGTTAGGAACGACTTTAGTTTTGTTTCTGGGTCAGCCACTGCACTCAACGTTCTCCAAAATGTAACCCAACAACAACCACTGTGTGTTTAGAAAGAGAAATTATGTAAACAAATAAACCATTAATCACATATGTATGTGATTTAACATCGATATAATGGAAATCAGATGTACAACATTCAGCCAACCCCAAGATCTAATTAGTAAATTAAGTGGCAGAGGAACATAAGTGTACAACATGTAGCGAACCCATTAACTAAATGCCAGCTAAGATAAGAACCCACTAATCTAACCCACTAACCTACTAATATTATTCTAATCACTTTAAGTTGTCGGCTCGGCTCGGCGAGTGAACAGTTTCAGCTCAAGCCGCGGCTCCACAGTGCACCCAAGTCGTCCCACACCCTTGAGCCGACCTCCCACGTGATGGCTTCACAACAGTACTGACTCCCAAAATACTTTAATGAATGTTAATATATGTGCATTGGGAAATCGGTCTTTCTACTTATAATTCTTACCATTTATTAATATATTTAAATTTTTTGACAGTTGATTTTTGAAGGTGTTACAAAGGTGAATAATTGCATAAATATCCTTGGTACATATATATAATGCATGGGTACAATGTTTTTTACTTTTTATGTATGTTTTGGATGTATATGCAATTGTTGAATCTATAAAGGGGTATATACTCAACTAACCCCATTTTTTAGCCAATTTAGTTGCGAATGCATTACGAAGGTGTATCGTCCCCCTATAAATAGCTTCGTATCAATATGTTTTTCTTATAACACTACCATCTATTCCACTATGCTTTTAATATAACCGTACCATCACTTCCACACTCATCCATTTCCTTACCAAAACAATGGCTGAAACATCTTACTCTCCCCCTTCCCCACGCTCCCCATCTCCACCGCTCCCACCCAACATCCATAGAATGTACATGAGTGACATGACTCACATAATCATTGAGTTACATATTAGTCGAATTAACTGTGAGGATCTGTTTTAACACCTTACTTAGTGTTGGTGATACTTTGAGTGTATGTTAACTAGCAAGCGGAATTCACCAATTAACACTTAGAAGATTAGATGTGTGTAAGTGTAATAGCAAACAATGAACAAAGAGTAAACAAACTGCTTCAATATTATTGATATAATACGAGTGATCAAGATTATCACTAGGGTTTACAACCTTGAAGCTAATACGTATGAATGACTTAATGTTATTACTTAACCCTAATCTAGGATCTCCTTTTATAGACACAAGGAGTCCTTTACAAGTAATGAATATTCTAATCACTTAGGATATATACAAAATCTTTTCTATACTTATCACATTACATGTTTATCCTAAACTGCATAAGACATATGCAGTACACACTATCTAACACTACCAATACTAACTGACTTTGTACTTGTCAGTGTATTTCTTCAGCAGTTGGAACTTGTCTTTACTTCTGTTTGTACTGATGCAGATAATTCCCAACAATCCTCCCCTAAACTTATGATTTCTCCTAAATCACTAAGTTTGTTGAATTATCTTCATATCTCTGATGATGAGGGGATTCTTCTAAACACTTTATCTTTTCCTAAAAGCTTGTATCTCCCTGCTACATTGATCTGAAATTCTTTACAGCAACTCATTGATCTCTTCAATTCTTTCTTCACATCTGAGCTTCACTGAGAGCATTACTAAGAGTACACCAGCCCTGAGTGGATATTCCCTTTAAGCAAGCATAAAGGCATCTGTTCCATCTTGTGTAGATACATGGTGAACGCTGCAACTTTCATAAAACTTCTACAGTGTGTTGAATGTGTGAGCTTCAAACTTATAGTATCTATCACTTTTGTCAGGTTCATAAAGCCTTTGGAAGTGAACCCAAAGTTCCTTTTCCTTGACATCTTGGAGCTTACCTGCTTTGAACTTGTCCTTGAACATCTTCCATAGAGTGTCTAAGTCATCTTTATGACATGCTCTGATAAGGTCTTCAAACTGTATAAAGGAAGATGTTTCTCCACCTAGTCTTGTGATCTTCCATGTTGATCCAAACTAATCAGTGTGAATTTCCCAATCAACTATGGGGTGCTTTGTCTGCAGTGCCTCTGGATAGAAGTCTTCATGATGCGTGGGTTTTGCAACCTATGCACTTAGGTTTTACTTCTCAAGGGATCTTGAGAACTTACAACCCCCACCAGGCAGTGTACCTGACCGATGTAGTATAGTGAAGTGGCAAGTAACGGGGGATTGATTGTTCTCTCGAGGAATATTGTCGTTAGGCTTGAAAAGCTACTCTAATTAGGTCTAAGGGTTGAGGGATGATTCTTTTTGTATTTTTTATGTTTTATGAAAGCAAGTAAAAATCTCGGTTTTGGAAGGAGTGGGCGGAATTAGTTGTTAGCCAACTAACCCAAATATCTACTTTTGCAAATAAAATAAAATAACAAGAAAATTAAAGGTTGTGAAACTTGAGAAATATGTGTTTACTTAGATTTCCTTACTCCCTAGCTATCTTTTATATGTTAATTGGTTTGTTGTGATTATGTAGATGATGGGTTGTATTCCTTTAAACCATTCGTAGGGCCGTGTACGATCTTCCCTAACTCTATAAGCTCCTACTTTCACTCCTATGTCGAGCCGATTTAAGCTCCTAACATGGGATCATTAGAATTCACTCATGCATTAAATACAACCAAATAATCGTAGTACACATCCGATTCATGTTTCTTAAGACGTTCAAGCAAGTTACTGTATAGGAGGTTAGCCAGTTTTCTTAAGCCTAACATCGACTTCACCCAACCACAATAATCACAAGCAAACCAACAACATATAATCAATAGCTAGGTTTCATTAGATCTAAGCAAACACAATAAAGACCTAGCCTAGCATGTTAATTAAAAGACAAGCATAAGATATAATCAAACAACACATAGACATATTGATTGATTTGAAAGAAGACTTATCTTTAATTGAACATCAAGGTTTCAAGGGTGAAAAACCCTTAAAAATACTGTAGAATACGAGCCAGGGTTCTTCCCAAAAGTTGCACACTAATGAATGAAAATTGGAAAAGTATATATAGATTTTACAAGCTGACGGCGTCACGTTCTAGTGCGTGACGCCATCACCTCGCCGCCAAACTATAATTCGGATTGCTTAGATCTACTTCTGACGTCGTCCCCTTATAATTCTTCCAGGCCGTCTCCCTTTACCACATAACGTGACGGCCTAGGCGTCACAAAGCGTGATGCCGTCACAAAAATTCTCTGGGGCGTCTCGTGTAAACTTCGTATCCATCTCTTTGTCAAAGCGTGACGCCGTCACATTCCAAAGCGTGACTCCGTCAGGTACTGTTTCCAGCATATTTTGAGACTTTGTCGTTTTCTTCACTTTTATGCTCAAAAAACGTCCAAAATAGCTTCTTTTCCAGATTTCCTCTCCAAAGTACCTAAAATGACAAAAGGAACGATTTAGGGCAATATTTGATCAAATAATTACGGATTAGGGCTTAAATGACCCCCTAAAAGCGGTACACTTTTTGCTTCATCAAATACCCTTACACTTGAGATTTGCTTGTCCTCAAGCAAATGCGCTTTTATTCCAATCAAAATATGAGCTATGGGTCATTTAACACGAATATAAAAGTAATTACAACAAATAGTCATTCAACCCTAGTCATAATAAGCACGGAAATCATAGACTAGCACCACACAAATAGTGTTTGGATATCTCTCGGGTGTTATAAACCTTTATAACTAAATGGAAATGGAAGAAATATCACTCACTACCTGTCATAGCAAATAGATTACCATAGGCTTGGGCAAGGATCAAAATCCTCCTCCACTAGGCGTAAGCACCTAAGATAAACTATCAAAGAGGGATTTACAAAGGGTTGTAACGTTAGGTGTAGGGATATGATAACACGGTTTGGTTGGAATAAAAGGTATTTTAGTGGTGGCGAGCTAATTATCTTGATCAAATACATGCACAAGGCGGCGTTGCTAAGCCAAGACTCGACTCGACTTAAGCTAATAATAAAATAACAAAAACATAAATAAAGATAAAATGAAACGGGATGGTAGTCCGTATGTTTTTTCTACTTTTCTTTTTCTAATTTTTTTTTTCGTTTTTCTTGTTTTTCGATTTTTTTTATTTTATTTTTATTTTATTTTTTTTTGATTTTTTTCATACACTCTTGCCCTACCATCCAAAATAATACATCATAGGGGCCTCGGTTCTCCCCTTACACTTGAACTTTTTCATACTTTACAAGTAACTATTCTAATGACTCGAATTAAGCTAATTGAAAACCTTGGAGTACTTTAAAATATTAACGCACATATGGGGGTAATAATTGACTTCTTCCCCATTACTCCATTACATTACTACTTTACCCATGAGCCCCAATCGTCCCAAAACAATATCTACAAGATATGACTCGACTTAGCAACCATGTAATCAATAAGACAATTAACTAAGGGTTAAAACAAATGTTGTCACAATAATGCACTAAAGATGAGTGCATACAAGGTAGGCTAAGGCGATTTGGGTGTCCATTTGGGGTGGATTGTAAACAAATTCTTCCTTTAAGTAAAATGCTTAAAGTTAGAAACGAAAAGATAGGCTCTGAGGGGTGTACTAGGGGTATCGTGTACTAAAAATGAGTACAACGCTAAGGTGTGGGAAAATTACTTGACTAATGAAGTCAATGTAATTATAATACGGGTATAAAACATGGGTTATCCTAATGCCTCTTATCATGTAGTAAATCTAACTACACGAATGTAGTCTCACTTGTGGATTTGGGATGGTCCTAACGCAAGTTCTAGAATCTATAGGCTACCGGTACACACACAAGCATAAAAAATGAATGCTTTTCCTAACAATTCTAGGGGTGAACCTCACATATTTGGGGGAAAATTTTTTGGGTGGTACGGTTTTTGTGCTAGTAATACAATTTCCTATCCATGAGACGCTTATTATTCCTAAAGTATCACTTCTAAATGTTGTAAAAAAATTTAAATTTGTGCTAAAATTGCCCTAACCAATGTTTCTCTCAGTTTTATTACACAAATACCATTAGACAAACAAAAATCAAGCGTAAAAGCATTTTCTAAGGCGCTTTCATTTACCCCCCCTCCCCCCTACACTTAAACCGAACATTGTCCCCAATGTTCACATAAAAGATGTAAAAGTAATGAAAATGAAAGATGAAACAAATACTCCCCTGATTCTTGATGTGGATTGTGTGGTAACATGGTTAGATCTTCTTTCAAGATGATGTAAAAGCTCCAAGCTCAAAGCGACTCCAAAAGCTTGATGTCATGAACTTGATTCCATGTTCACCTTCTTGTCCAAAATAACCTGTTAAACCTGAGAAAACAAACTAGGCAAACCTCGTGTAAAATCGGCGGCAAAATCTATATAAGGATATAATGCTTGTGGAATGAAAATTTTGCAGATTCCTGGAATTAGAGGTGCAGTAATTTTTATAATCCGGCAGAAAAACTAAATTTTAAAACGTTTTCTGAAATTCAAAGGCTGACGCCGTCAGCTTTTAAAGGCTGACGCCGTCAGAATTGATCTGACAGAATTCTTATGTTTAGTTTCCGGAAAATTTCTGGAAAAACAAATACCTTAACTCCTGGAATCCTGTAAAATTTCATTATGACTCGATACAAGCATTTGACTCTAACAAATACTAATATGTATGTTTATTTTATATCATTACAATTCATGTTCCAATTCGTTCTTATAAACAAATTTAGATTTCCCTTACACTTATCTTTTGCAAAATACCTTTATATGTAGTTAAGACGAAGTTAAAAACAAGATAAAGCATTTTCACAATTTTTAATTTGAAACATGAATCAATAACAAGAAAAATAAAACATGCATACGAAAACAAATAAATTCAAACAAACAAACACACAAAGCAAATAAAGCTTGGGTTGCCTCCCAAGAAGCGCTTTTCTTTATTAACGAGTCTTGTAGCTAGACTCAAAGTCACTCTCACCTAGTGTCACTAATGCTCACGTATCCAAGTGTGAGCCAACTAATTGTTGCCTCATCTCTCTTATAGTCATCACTTAGCTCTAAACATCCGCGATAATACCTTTTATTCTTTTCATGAGGATATTTGAGCCCTTTTCTTATGTCCTTCTCACTCAACATATCTAGAGGGGGAAGCCTATTACATCCCTCAATAGAAAAATTCTTATACCTAGGGTGTGCACGGGGCATTTGATACACAAAATCTTCATCCCCGTCTGAAAATGTAATTAACCCTTCCATGAGTTTTTCGTCTAAATTGATTAACCTTTTGAAGGGTTTTCCAAACACAACTTGGGTTAAGTTACTATCAACAAACTCGCCTAGATTCTCCATAACCATAAAGTCAACTAAATAAACAGAGCTCCCAACAAACACGTGCAATGTTTTAGTTCTAGCAACAATATTATCTCCTTGGTATTCTAAATCATTCACCATGATTCTATTATATTCAGCGCGTGAGATTATGCTCATGGGTAAGGACGAGTTAAGGTAAGCATCGAAGCTCCTAAATCCAATTTTACAAGGAAATTGCATATTAAACAAACAATCTTTCTCAATCCTTGTTCCAGGGTCAACATACTTGAGAGAGTTAGCTCCCTCTTCTACCTTAGGATCATCTATCACTTCCCCATCCCCTAAGTCCTCATCGGATTCCGACGAATAATAAAAAGGGCCATTTTCATGGTCGGTGTCTTGGTCAGATTCGTCCATATCAGAATTGTTATTAAAGTGATGATCGGGTGATAGGTTTGGTGGGTTTTCGTTTTCAACAATAGGGGGCAGGTTGGGTAACTGAAAATTCCTACGACGGAAAACACGAAGAACATGGATCAAACGATCAATATTACTCATGAAGAAGTGCTACGAACAAAAGGCATAAAGAATAAGATAGACTAAATAAATCCTAGAAAAATAAAAATAAAAATCTCACTAGAAAGGATTCTAATGAGTAGACCTAAGTAAAAATAAAATTTTCAACCTAAACAATAACTATTCCCCGGCAGCGGCGCCAAAAACTTGGTGCGCGGGTTTTGCAACCTATGCACTTAGGTTTTACCTCTCAAGGGATCTTGAGAACTTACAATCCCCACCAGGCAGTGTACCTGACCGATGTAGTATAGTGAAGTGGCAAGTACCGGGGGATTGATCGTTCTCTCGGGGAATAGTGTCGTTAGGCTTGAAAAGCTACTCTAATTAGGTCTAAGGGTTGAGGGATGATTCTTTTTGTATTTTTTATGTTTTATGAAAGCAAGTAAAAATCTCGGTTTTGGAAGGAGTTGGCAGAATTAGTTGTTAGCCAACTAACCCAAATATCTACTTTTGCAAATAAAATAAAATAACAAGAAAATTAAAGGTTGTGAAAATTGAGAAATATGTGTTTACTTAGATTTCCTTACTCCCTAGCTATCTTTTATACGTTAGTTGGTTTGTTGTGATTATGTGGATGACGGGTTGTATTCCTTTAAACCATTCGTAGGGCCGTGTACGATCTTCCCTAACTCTATAAGCTCCTACTTCACTCCTATGTCGAGACGATTTAAGCTCCTAACATGGGATCATTAGAATTCGCTCATGCATTAAATACAACCAAATAATCGTAGTACAAATCCGATTCATATTTCTTAAGACGTTCAAGCAAGTTACCGTATAGGAGGTTAGCCAGTTTTCTTAAGCCTGACATCGACTTCACCCAACCATATTAATCACAAGCAAACCAACAACATATAATCAATAGCTAGGTTTCATTAGATCTAAGCAAACACAATAAAGACCTAGCCTAGCATGTTAATTAAAAGACAAGCATAAGATATAATCAAACAACACATAGACATATTGATTGATTAGAAAGAAGACTTATCTTTAATTGAACATCAAGGTTTCAAGGGTGAAAAACCCTTAAAAATACTGTAGAATACGAGCTAGGGTTTTTCCCAAAAGTTGCACACTAATGAATGAAAATTAGAAAAGTATATATAGATTTTACAAGCTGACGGCGTCACATTCTAGTGCGTGACGCCGTCACCTCGCCGCCAGACTATAATTCGGATTGCTCAGATCCACTTCTGACGCCGTCCCTTTATAATTCTTCCATGCCGTCTCCCTTTACCACATAACGTGACGGCCTAGGCGTCACAAAGCGTGACGCCGTCACAAAAATTCTCTGAGGCGTCTCGTGTAAACTTCGTATCCATCTCTTTGTCAAAGCGTGACGCCGTCACATTCCAAAGCGTGACGCCGTCAGGTACTGTTTCCAGAATATTTTGAGACTTTGTCGTTTTCTTCACTTTTATGCTCCAAAAACGTCCAAAATAGCTTCTTTTCCAGATTTCCTCTCCAAAGTACCTAAAATGACAAAAGGAACGATTTAGGGCAATATTTGATCAAATAATTATGGATTAGGGCTTAATGACCCCCTAAAAGCGGTACACTTTTCGCTTCATCACTTTAGTTTCAATGATAACCATGGTGTCCAGTTGATCTTCAGTGAGCTTCTTTGGTTGATCTTGAACTTCTTCAGGATTGGGCTTTTGCTTCTTTGAAGATCTTAGGAATCTTGTGTTTTCTTCTTCAGAACCCATAGGGACAAAATCAATGTTCCTCCTAAAAGCTCTGTAGTATAGCCTTTGAATTTCTTCTGGAGATTTGCCTTTTAGTTGATACATCTTCCATCTATCTTGCATACACAAGTATCTTTTCATTCCAGCAGTGACTTGAGCATGTGAAGGCTTTCTTGGTCTCTTTTGCCCTTTCTTGATAGAACTTATCACTTCATCCAAAGCTTGATCATTCTTCATAGCAATGTAATCAGCAAGCTGAGCAGATCTTTGTTCCACAGTGAGAGTCCTATCTGCAAGAAGTTGGATGGCTTTCGCTTTGACCTCTGGAATGTTGTTGATCATAAACTCTATCTCTTATTCACTTGGTTGATAAGCTAGAGTTGGATCATTCACCATTTAAACGTTTTGAAGTCTTTGAGCCTCCATAAAACCTGCAATATCATCTTCAGTTCTTTCTTGCAAGTTCTTCCTCTTGAGTTTTTCTTGCAACTTCTTCATCAAGAGCTAACTGAGCTGCAACTCTTGGTTTCACTTTCTTTTGTTGTAGAGATAGCTCTTCTGCTGTCATTGGAACTTTCCCTTTCTCTTTTCTCTTCTTCTCATACTCTGCTTCCTATGTATCTTCTTGAATTACACTAGCAGTACCTTCCATAGTTTGTACTGGTAGTGTTGTTGCAGCAGTTCCTTCTGGAATTTGACTTGTTACAGTATCTTGTGTATCTTTTTGAGCATCCAAGTTCTAAGATCTCTGTGTCTTCTTGAAGAAATTCCTCTGTATCTTGTTGTTGAAGTTCTTCAGTTGGTTGTTATTGATCTTGATCTTGATCTTCACCAAAATCCATATCTGCACCATCTCCTTCTTCTTCTTCAAAGTTAAGTCGCCTCCCCTCAGTCTCAGCATTGGTTTTCCTCCCCTGTTTGGGAGAATCACCATTATCATCATCATCAGTGTCATCCCCCTCTGAGCTTGATGTGGATTCCATAATTTGAACCCTTCTTTTGCTCATCAGTTGTTGTATCTCCTCTTGCAGCTTTCCAATTTCAGTAAGGAGAGCTTGGTTGTCTTTGGCATGTTGTCTTTTGATCTTAGCCAAATCCTCCTCCAATTTAGCAACCTGCTGAGATAATTTTGTACAAAGTTCCTTCAATTCCTTATAGTTAGCACTGCTCTCAGCACTTCCAACTGTGTTACGAGTTGTGAGAGGTGCATCATGGAGCATAGGCTCAATGTCTTCTCTAGCTGGGCTAGAAAAGACTCCACCACTTGTACCTAACCCATGAGGTTGAGGCACAGTGAATGTTGCCATAGAAGAAGAGACATTCCTGTTTCTCCTCCTATATGTATGTGTAACAGTGGGAATGTGGGATGTTGTTGGAACAACAATGGGTGTGATTTATGGATCAGTTGGGCTTACTGACCCAACACCCTATACCTGTTGTAGATAAGCCAACATTGGTCCTGACAATGGTTTTTCTTCCCCTGTCCATCCTTGTGTTTTCGTAGATATATTTTGAAAAACTTTTTGCTGCAAACAAGGAGTGGGCAAAATTCTTTTATGGGGAAGCAAAAGACTTTGTTTGCGTTGAGAAAAAGTTGGACAAACCTTGGATACATCAAAAACTTATGTTCAGAATGTGCATTCTTTATCATGCTTTCAAAAATCATTTTAGAAAAATTATATTTTTCATGTTTTGAAATACACACAAAAGCAATAACAATATTGCTACTGAATTGCTCCCATGATGATCTTTTGGGGCCTAAACAATGAAGGAGTGTATGTATCAAGAATCTCCAGTTTGGTGAAAAACAACCTGTATTAAAAGTGAGTTTGCCATTTGATACATCATACCCCAGTTTTGAAATACCATTTAAAATATCTGTGTTGGCCATATCTATGGTACTATTTGAGTCATCCAGTCGAAGATGCCTTCTAATGGACTTCTCAGTAAGATAGAAAAGTTTTCCATCCACAGTTGCACTTAATGCAGGTATAGGTGTATCCTCATCATCATCCTCAATAGTTATGGCTTTAGCACTAAGCCAAAACTGGTTGAGTTGTGAGGAATAGAGAGTGGGACTTACAGTGAGTGAATAGTGGAGATAGGAGTGGTTGAGATAGTCAATGATTTCCAGAACTTTGGTCCATCCTTCTCCTCTGTTTTCACCAGATAAGCAACTTCATTGTGTTGATCAGCAAACATTAGAACAACCATTATAGAAGATGATAAGAGTGAAATTTTGAATGATTGTGTGTAAATTGAAGAATGATTATAGCCAATTGAGTTTATAAGTTGAAACTGTTAGTGTTTGAGAATAAAACGCAATAGAGAATTATCAATTTGGAAAGAAGTTATCTTTGGTAAAAGAATAATGTAAATATATAAATAGATAATTCTCATATATTCAACCCTATAATAATGGTAACTAAATGGTTTTTACCAACGGCTATAATTAAAAATTTGTTACTGACACAACAGTTGTAACGGCTAGATCATCAGTACAAACTTAACTCTATCAGTACTAACTTTGAACTAGCAGTACAAACTTTTCCAAAAATTTTCAAGAGCAGTAGGAACATAAAATAGATTGAAAGAACACTGCTCCAACATAGTTTTTAGCAAACTAACAGCTATCAACGGATTTGATTAGTCTTTACCATTAGCCGTTTGCTATGGACTAGCCAACTCTTCACTGTGAGATATGGTGAGTTGATAACCATATAGTTTTTGGTAAACCATCAACCATAAACGGATTTGTTAAGTCTTTACTAAGAGCCGTTTGCTTTGGACTAGTTGGTTCTTATATGGGTTAGACATGGTGAACCAATGACCATTTGTTGTGTGATAATGATGAGACGAAAAGTGTACCCGTTTTAAGGGGTCATTTAAGCCCTAATTCGAGTAAATATGATCAAATATTTCCCTAAATCGTTCCTTTTGTCATTTTAGGTACTTTTGAGAAGAATTCTGGAAAACATGCATATTTGGACGTTTTTGGAGCATAATAGTGAAGAAAACGACAAAGTCTCAAAAGAAGCTGAATTTCTACTTGACGGCGTCAGAGTCACAAGGTGACGCCGTCAGCCAACGTTGACAAATGAGTGAAATTACTTTACACTTGACGGGCCAGAAAGATTTTGCAACATTTACACCTGACACCGTCAAGTGTTACAAGGTGTAGGCCGTCAGGTTATAAGCTAAATGTTAAATCTATGTAACCTTGATAGATCTTGTAGCACTCGTTGATCGTTAGCAGTGTCTATGTAATCACAAACACTCTAATAGAGAATCTCCAAAGCTTGTATTCTAATGCAGAAAACTAATATAAGCATAAACAATAAATACTAAGAACGCTTAATCCTCTATGGATTATATATTGATAACTTGTAAACACGTTTTTCTCATAAAACATAAACTTGTGTTCCTTTTATAGACAAGGAACCCTAACCTAAACCGTTTCCCAAGAAACGTATCTTCTATAAACTTTAAATAATATGCATTATCTTTTCCTAATATAACTCATGCATATCCTAACTACATTACATAATACGTGGTTTTACTAAGTCCGCAGAAACTAAACATGCTAAACTATGTCTTCAGCAGTAATACTTCATCAGCAGAATCTGGTCTTCAGCAGATTCCCTTCAGCAGTAACCATCAGTGGAATTCACACTTAGCAGAATTCCCAACAATCCTCCCCTAATCTTGAATTTGACCTGGGTTAAGTACAAGATTTCTTGATAGATCTTTAAACACA